>PVJS01061147.1:0-11064 GCA_004027185.1 Glis glis | reverse complement strand
GGGTGTAACTCAGAGGTAGAATGCCCCTGGGTTCAATCCCCAGTACTGCAAAAAAAAAATAATAAAAATAAAATAAAAGGCTATGGATGTAGCTTGGATATAGAATGCCCCTGGTTCAATCTCTAGTAACACACACACACACACACACACACACACACACACACGCACACACATGCACACATGCTGGGAATTGTACTGGGGATTGAACTCAGGTGCACTCTACCACTGATCTATACCGCCAGCCCTTTTTATTTTTTATTTTGTTTTTTTGTTGTTGTTGTTTTTGTTTTTGTTTTATTTTGTTTTGTTTTTTCAGAGACAAAGGCAGAGGTTTATTTAGGAAAGCAGGAGATACACATTCAAGGGAGAACATGCGCCATCTCAAGAGGAAGAAAGCTCCTTTATATTTTATTTTGAGCCAAAAATAAAAACCTCAGCCTCGCTAAGTTGCTGAGGCTGGCCTTGATCTTGCAACCCTCCTGTCTCAGCCTCCCAAGCACTGGGATTACAGGAGTGTGCCTCCATGCCTGGATGCTCTTTTTTAAAAAGAGGATATTGTCAGCTCACATAACAGAAATCCAGGGAGAAACACTGGCTTCATATACACCAGGATATGGTGGTCAAATGCTATCATCAAAACTTAGCACTCCTCTGCAGTCCCCAGATCTGTTTACCTCTCGGGCTGGCTATTCCCCCTGTTGGTAACAAAATGACCAAATAAAGTCTCAGAACTGAGTCTCTCTGGCTTTGATGAATCACAGGTCAACTGTTGAAAAGAATCACCGTGTCTAAGGGAATGGGGCACCCTGATTGGCCATGATAGGATCACATGCTTCTCCCTAGCTAAGGGGAGGGAGGGCCCTGTAGACGCTGGCTTGCAAGAAAATGGTGTCATGTGCTTAAAATGTTTAGTGACCCTTAAGAGACAGAATATCATACATAGCCAAGCCCAAGTGAGTATGTCTGCTCTAACAATACTTTGTCCTTTCCCCATCATGATGAGCCTAGTAAGTGGTAAGAGGATGAGGGCCCTGTAAGCAGGAAGGGTTGTAGATGCTGGATTTGCAAAGACAACAAATGCACACTACAGAGATATATGGAAACAAATATGCATTTTGCCTCCAGGTAACCTGGATATTTAAAAATGCATCGATTCATCCCACACACATTTGTTGGATATAAGTTAACCATGTGGTGCCAGATGCAATATGCTGGGGAGGTAAATAAGACATAGTCCTTCCCATGGAGGATGCTAATTCTCTGCCACCGCCTCACTGTGTGACCTTGAGTGAGCTCCTTCACCTCTCAAACGCTCCGACTCTCCATCTGTAAAAGAAAATCACTAGAAAGCTCGATTTCTGAGTTCTTTCCCATGCAGTACTCAATTAATCCTACGACTTCTTTCCTGCAAACTGCTCTAGATAATTTTTTCAGCTGGGCGTGGTGGCATACGCCTGTGATCCCAGTACTTGGGAGGCTGAGACAGGAGGATTGAGGGTTCCAGGCCACCCTCGGCAGCTTAGTGAGGCCCTCCGCAACTGAGACCCTGTTTCAAAATTGAAAGGTAAAATAGGGCTGGGGGTGTAGCTCAAAGGTAGAATGTCCCTGGGTTCAATCCGCAGTATCACACACACAAAAAAATATCTAGACGCTCCCAGCCAGACCAGTTTGATTCTACTGGCATGGTGTCTCACCCACCACAGAGGACAAGGGGGACAGGGTGAAGTCCGGTGAGAGCCCCTCGGTGACTGCACAGCAGAACTCAGGCATCCAGAGTCCCTGACAAGCCAGACACCCTGCGGGGGACCAAGTGAGGAAGCCCAGTGGAGAAAAGGGGGGCTGGGGCAGGAGGAGGTGGACAGGGCTACCGCTGGGGAGGGAGCTCAGGGCCACAGGCACGGCTCTCCCCAGCCCCCAGCCTCTGGGAGAGCCACCCCCGAGCCGTGTCTGTGAGGGTGCTTGGCACAAAGACTCATCGATACCCTCTGCAGATTGCAAGCTAAAATTAGCGTGAAGCTGACTCCTCCAGACTGATTGCAGGGCCCCAGAGGTGCCGGCTTCTGCTGATGACTCGTAATGCTGGCTTGCAAGGAAATGGTGTCGGTGCTTAAAATGTTTAGTGACCCTTCAAAGACAGAATAGTGTCGCTAAGCCCAAGTGAATATGTCTGCTTTAACAATCCAGTGATGAGCACAGTAAGAGGTAGGAGGCTGACAGCCTTGGCATGGGGAGTTGGGCACGTTGGGCACCGCGCAGTTTTAGGGGTTGCCATGCGTATTGCTGCAGGTCGCCTAGGCGAGTAGTGCCCCCTAGAGTTATGCAGTGCTCAACCTGCACAACCACGTACGGCAGGATTTCACCTGAACCAAAACCTAAGGTGGAAAAGGCTGCGAATGACAGCAAGCCAGAGATTTTAATCAACCAACACATAATGATTTAGGGTAACAGCAGAAACTGCAGGAGCCCTGCCCATATCCCAGCAGGCCACCTAGAGGCATTTCCTGCACATGGTTATGGCTTCCTGAGTCTCTTTACCTGAAGGTATTCTCAGGGTACAAGGTGGACAATGCTCCCAAGAGTGACTCTCAACCAATCCTCAAGAGGAACTCTATAAACTGCCCACCATGGGACAATTCTGGGCTGTTCTCTACGGCGTCTCTTAGAGCTGTTCTGTCCTATGTGGATGCCGTTAGCCGCATGGGGCCATTGAGCCCTTGAAATGCGGCTAGTCCAAAGTGAGACATGTAAAATAAAAACACAAGATCTTGAAGATTGAGATCTTGGTATGAAAAAAAAGAATGTAATGTATCTCAGGTATAATTTTTATATTGATGAATCATGGAAAGGATAGTATTTTAGATATATTGGGGTAAATTAGATACATGATTAAAGTTAATTTCATCTGTTTCTTTTTGCTTTTGTGTGTGTGTGTGTGTGTGTGTGTGTGTGTGCGCACACACACACATGTATATACATGCGCATGCTGGAGATTGAACCCAGGAACGTTCTACCCTGCCCTAATTTTTATTTGGAAACAGGGTTTTGCTAAGTTCCTGAGGCTCGCTTTGAACTTGCGATCCTCCTGTCTCAGCCTCCCAATCACTGGGATTACAGGCATGCACCACCAGCCCGCCTTTCTTTGCTTTTTAAATATGGCTTCTAGAACATTTAGCATTGCACATGTGGTTTGCATTATTTCTGCTGGTGAGAGAAGTCCCAAGCACGATCGCACCCTCTTATTATCCCTCCAGCAGGATTGTGTCCAGTGACCCACAGTGGCAGGTCACCCTCTGTCATATCTTTTTCTGTCCTGTCTTCTGCCTGTCTCACTTTCCTACTCCCTCACCAAGTAGCATGGGATCATCTCCAAAATAAATTAATTGGGCCCCAACTCTGTCTTAAGGTAAGCCTTTGGGATAACTAAAACTAAGAAACAGACCTACTGTGTACAGGGGCTCATGCTGATATCTGCCTTTCCTTAACTCAATTTGCATAGAATTCAGTAAGGAGATAAAGACACAACACAGAAGGTTAAATACCAGATTTAAATAACAGAATGAGAGGTGTGCGTGATTACCTGCCCGCGGCATAGTACCGAGAGTCAGAAGAAATGATATTAACATGAAGTAGTGTGGACCGGGAAGATTTCTGCTCACCCCCACAACATCTAACTGCAGCCCAGTTTGCTGCCAAGGAACACTGGAGAAATGTAAAGGTGGAGCAAGGCCCTGGACCCAAGGACTGACTCTGTTGAGCAACATGAGCCGTGTATTTTATTTTGTGAGGAGTACGCTTTGAATTGCAGTGTGTGTGTGTGTGTGTGTGTGTGTGTGTGTGTGCGTGCACGTGCGTGTGCGTGTGTGTGTGTCTTGAGAGTGAGGGAGTGCTCCAGACCTGATTCTCTTGTCTCATGCATTTATTCGGTGAACAAACTGGCAGGGGAAGTAGATGCGGCCTATTTCAGAGAATCCAAACAAAACACGCTTTTCACAAAGGGATCAAACGCTCTACCTTTCCCATTAGCTCGATGCTTTTTGTGCCAGAGACAAGCGATTGTGCAGAGTGCCTCCGGGGGGCAAGCATGCATCCTGGGGCATTGCTGACCTCTCCGTGTGGACCGGGTATTGTTGAAACCGCAGTGCGGAGAGCAAAGAACAAACGATTTGTGGCTTTGCGAAAGAAGACATAAACCCTGTCACCATTCAGACCTTGAAAATAGGCAGTTAAATAAACCAAAAAGGAACACAAAGGAAGTCGCTTAAATGTCCTGCAGAATCGACATTTTGGCTGAATCGCCCATTCTTTCATTTCTGAGTCCCCTTAATAGGAATGACAATCACTTTAAAATAAGAGTCCAGAGCTGGCTGGACTGTAAGAGAGTATATGAAATAAAGTGCAGTCATGCGCCACATGATGACATTTTGGTCAACGCTGGGCCCCATACACAATGGTGGTTCCATAAGATGATAATGGAACTGAGAAATCCCTATCACTAGTGACATCATAACGTCATAGCACAGCGCATTGCTCGCGTATTTGTGATGATGCTGCTCTACACAAACCTGTCACACCGTCAGCTGCAAGAGAGAGACAGAGAGAGAGAGAGAGAGAGAGAGCTGAGGCTGGCCGCGAACCCGGATCCTCCGGTCTCCGCCTCCCAAAGTACTGGGATTACAAGCATGTGCCACCACGCCCGGCTGGAAGACTGCATCTTGACAAGAAAAGTAGGGCAGCCAAAACTCAACAAAACAATGAGAACCAAAGTGCAGCGGAATGCGAGGCAGTGGAAAGAGCAAAGGGCGGTAGAGAGCTCAAAGCATTTCACCTGGTAAGCGGAGACGAAGGCGCCATCTTGGCTGAGCCACACCAGCACCGTGGCTCCCAGAATCCTCCAGCAAAGAAACAGATGATTTTTGTGAAACCAGCGATTATAGTCCACCATCAAAAGCAGTCAACATAGAACCATGATGAAGCCCAAGTCGAACCAGATCCACACCTACAACAGCGACGACTGCAAAGGGTGGGACGCGAGCCTCAGCCCCCACAAAGAAAGCGATGCCGAGAGACATAGATGAGGCGGCCATGCACAGGAGCACCCCAACACCGAGACAACGAGTGGGTGAAACACGGCCCCCCTGGAGTAGCCCAGCACCGGCGCAGAGCACCACAGCACTGAGGACATGGACAGACATGGCATGGCCCCCCGGAACCACCCAGCAACGAGAACACGGGTGAGTGAGATAAAGGGAGGCAGCGTGTCACCGGCACTCCGAAACTCGGAACTCGGCCGGCGAGAAGACTGCTTCTTAACAAGAAAAGTGGGAAAGACAAAACTCAACAAAACAAAGAGAGCCGAAGAGCAGCAGAGTGCGAGGCAGCGGACAGAGCGGGGGTCTAAACAGAACTCCACGCATTTCACCTGGTAAGTAGGGAGCGGAGGCGAAGGCGCCATCTATGTGGGGCCACGCCTACACTGCGACTCCCAGAGACCAACAGCAAAGAGACAGCAGATCCTTGTGAAACCAGCGACTATAGATCACCATTGAAACCGATCAACTCCAGAACATGATGAAGCCAAGTCAATCCAGACCCGCACCTACAACAACGATGGTTTCAAGGGGTGGACCATGAGCCTCTGCTCCCGCAACGAGTGCGATGAGGAGAAACAAAGATGAGGTGGCCATACACAGGAGCAGTGAGAACACGAGCCGGCGAGCCATGGCTCCCCATGAGCAGCCCAACACCGTCCTGGAACACCCCAGAATTGAGGACATAGACAGATGAGACATGCCCCCCCCAGCGGCCCAGCACTGAGAACACGGGTGGGACAGCCCCCGGCCCCGCCCCCAGAACCCCCCCCGCACTGGGGATGTGAGGCGGGCGAGCCCTTGGCCCCGCCCCAGAGACCCCAGGCACTGGGGACGCAGGGTAGGTGAGCCCTTGGCCCAACCCCAGAAGGCCCCTCCCCCCGGCGCTGAGGATGCGGGATAGGCTAGCCCTTGGCCCCGCCCCCGGGGGACCCCTCCCCCAGCGCTGGGGATGTGGAGCGGGTGAGCCCTTGGCCCTGCCCCCAGAGAACCCTTACCCCTGGCACTGGAGACCCGGGGCATATGAGCCCTCAGCCCCGCCCCCAGAGACACCCTGGCACTGGGGACGTGGCAGGGCAGGCGAGCTCTCGGCCCCGCCCTCGGAGACACCTCCCCCCAGCGCTGGGCCGCCCCCAGAGAACCCCTCCCCCCATTGCTGGGGACGTGGGGCGGGCGAGCCCTCAGCCCCATCCCCAGAAACCCCCTCCCCTAGTGCTGGGGACACAGGGCAGGTGAGCCCTTGGCCCTGTACCCAGAGAACCCCTCATCTCGGCACTGGGGATGTGGAGTACCCTAGTACTGAGTTCACGGGAGAATGAGCCACAACCCCACACAGGAGGCACTCCAGACAAAGAGAGAAAACCTCAGATGAGTGAAGAAGGCGAACTAACTGGGGGAGACAGGAGGAAAGGAGAGAGAAACAAACTGGAGCACAGGATGGACTTACACAAAGATATCAAAGTCAACTACTATGCTGAAAATGGGAAGGAGGGGGGAAGGGGGTGGGAGTTGGGGGAGGGCTAACTGACCGATGAGTGCATGTATACGTCAACCACGCTGAAATCCTTCAAGATGTATGATTGCAATGCACTAATAAAAATAAATAAATAAATAAACTTTGCTGTGAACCCTCACTATGATGGCAGCAGCCTCAGCCGTCACGTGTTTACTGTGTCTCTTGATTGTGTTGAGAAGCTTCGTTGAGTAATTGACCTCTACCCCTAGGTTTGCGTAGGTACACTGTGATGCCCACACGACAAAATCACCCAATGACGCACTTCTCAGAATGTATCACCGCTGTGAAATGATGTATCACTGTATGTATTTTCCCTACAGAAGATCAAATTTACAGAAAGGAACCCGGTGCTGTCCACGGTACTGATGGGCTTCTCTGGGAGCCCAGTCGAATTTGTGCCTAACTCCTCTATAAGCATATAGAGGTAGTATTTTGCCCTCAATAAGTAGGTGGTCATTACTGTCTATACTGATATATATGCATGTTAAGAAAGAACAGCATTTCTTTTATTGATTCTTATTTCAAATGCCCTGTTCTGATTTAAAGGTGAGTTCCTTTAAAATACATAGAATCAGGGAATCAAGATTTTCCATCAGCTCAGTTCTAATGGTTGAAAAGCACATTTCTTCTCATTGATGACATTCTTCCTTCTGCCCAACTGAAATCTCTCCTGCTTAAATACAGAAGTTCAAATTCAAATGTCTACAAGGACCAGAGGATAAAGTAAATGACTAAAATGGAACATTCTAAGTAGCAGCTGACCTGGTTCCCAGAGTGGAGGAGAGAACAGACATGAGGAGGCGAGCCAACAGGACAGCGTGTGCTCTGCCCAAAGCGGGAGGCTTCCGCTTCGCTCCTGCCCAGTGTGCCCAGTAGGAACATGCCCAGACTCACGAGGTTATCTAATTACTCAAGAGAAACTCGAAAATCTCTCCATCTTAAACTGTTTAAATGAATTCAGTTTTTAAAAATTTATGGTATAAGCCAAAGAAAGTATCTCTGAGTTGGATCCTACCCATAGGCTGCCACTCTGCAACCTCTCCATAATATAAAGTCTCTCGTTCAAGATCTCATGCACTTGGAGAATTAGAAGATACAAAAACAGGCATTCTTCCTGCTTCACAGAGGGGGAAACTTAGGCAACATCAAAGCTTTCAAATTCAATGTAAGAGTTCAGAAGACAACCCCAGTGTCTGTTAATGAGTACACTAAATGAAATACAAATATTAGGTAATTAGACAGTTTGTGAACACTTAGAAATTCAGTATGAAAAATGTCACGGATTGGCCGGGCGTGGTGGTGCACGCTTGTAATCTCAGTACTTTGGGAGGCTGAGACCAGAGGATCCGGGTTCGCGGCCAGCCTCAGCGCGCATGCGATCGATCGATCTCTCTCTCTCTCTCTCTCTCTCCTCTCTCCTCTCTCTCTCTTTGTCTCTCTCTCTCTCTCTACCTAGCGAGGCCCTCCGCAACTTCGTGAGACCCAGTTTCAAAAATAAAGCATAAAAAAAAATAGGGCGGGGGGCGTAGTGCAGAGGTAGAACGCCCCTGCGTTCAATCCCCGGTACCGCAAAAAAAAAAAAAAATGTCACAGATTAAGAACAGTATCTGGTATAAGGCGGTGTTCTATAAATGTACATTGTGGAAATGAATGAATGTCAGCACAGATCCATATCATGGTTGTTTATCATAGCAGTGTCAATAAAGTATTTTTTAATTGCACCAACTTTGAATTACACTAACAAGCAGCTTACTAGATGTTATAACACTGTCTCTGCCTCAGTTTCTTTAGCTGTGAAACAGGATCCATATCTGACCTGACCATTTGTTAGGAGGATCTGAGATAGTACACTATACCACACACATACATTATATATACATACACAGATATACACATCATACATATACCTGACATAGATAGATGGATAGATGATAGATAGATAGATAATAGATAGATGATTGATAGATAGATAAATAGATAGATGACAGATAGATGATAGATAGACATCTGCATTCAACTCCTTATTTTGACTAGCTCTCTGCCAGCCTCAAATTACATACTGTGTAGTTGGACCTATAAGGGTTGTGTCTATACTAAACATGCACAGACTTTTGTTTCTTGTCATTATTCCCTAGACAACATACTATAACAATTATTTATATAGCATTTACATTGTATTGTGCACTATAAGTAATCAGGGATGACTTTAAATACAGAGGAGGATGCAAATAGTATTCCATCTCTGTAAGGAACTGGAGCATCTTCAGGCTTTGCTATCTGAGAGGAAGTCCTAGAACAAATCCTCTGCAGCTATTGAAGGTAAACTTATACAATGCCCATTGTTATAATTATTTGACAGATTACTACATTGGTAAGTCAGAGGAATATAGGAAAATAGACAAAGTTTAGTGAAGAAGACTACATGTTTTGGAATCTGTCCAAACTGGGTTAGGCTCTAATTCTGCCACTTAACAGTTTGGCTACCCTGATAAATTACTTAAACTCCTTGTTTAATAATACCAACCCCTTCATAGGGCTGTTATAAAAATAATAATTGATGGCTGGGCGTGGTAGTGCATGCTTGTAATCCTAGAACTTGGGAGGCTGAGACAGGAGGATTGTAGGTTTGAGGAGGGCCTCAGCAAGTAGTGAGACTCTCATCAACCTAGTGAGACCATGTTTCAAAATAAAAATTTTTAAAAATTGGGCTGAAGATGGAGCTCAGAAGTAGAATGCCTCTGGGCTCAATCCCTAGTACTACAAAATAATAATAATAATAATAATTAATAATAATAATAATAATAATTGAGTGCTTATCCTATACCAGGCACTATGCCAAGCAATTATTCACTTACTTTTGTTCACTTCATTTATGTCAAGTGCTGAGCAGTACCCAGGCTGCAGTAAGTGCTCAACAAATGGTGGGGAGTGTTATTATTAACATATCTAAATAGCAACAGGGCACTTAACATTGCTCAGGAGGCCTTGTGAGTATGATGGAGAAAAGTAGGTTGAATCAAAGTACAATTAAGTGGGTTGGTAAAAGAGTTCAACGTACATGGAGAAAATACTGGATAACAGAAAGTCAAAGGGGGCTCAAATGATCATTTAGAAACAGATCAGGAAACTTTTTCTGTAAAGAGACAGATAGCAAGTGTGTTCAGCTTTGCGGGCTGGATATTCTCTGTCACGACTATTCAACTCTGCCCTTCCCACATGAAAGCAGTCATGGACAAAGCACACATCTCAATAAAACATAGCTGTGCTGCAATAGAATTTTACTTACAAAAACAGGCAGTGGGCTGGATTCAACCTGTGAGCTGTGGTTTGCTGACCCCTAGTTTAGAATTAAAAGATGACAGGCAGTGGGATAAAGTAATGTGTATGGTTCACTTCAAGAAAGCAACAGTACAAACACTTGAACCCTTGGAATTTATTTATTTATTCATTTATTTATTTATTTATTTATTTATTTATTTATTGTGGTACTAGGGATGGAACCTAGGGGCATTCTACCTCTGAGCTGCACCCCCAGCCCTATTGTTTATTCTTTATTTTGAAACAGGGTCTCACTAAGTTGTGGAGGACCTCACTAAGTAGCCGAGGCTGGCCACGAACCTGCGAGCCTCCTGTCTCAGCCTTCCAAGTACTGGGATTACAAGTGTGCACCACCACACCCAGCTCAAACCCTTGGAATTTAAATAAAAGCTCAGGACAAGCCGGGCGTGGTGGCGCACGCTTGTAATCCCAGTACTTTGGGAGGCGGAGATCGGAGGATCGGGGTTCACGGCCAGCCTCAGCTCTCTCTCTCTCTCTCTCTCTCTCTCCCTGTCTCTCTCTCTCTCTGTACTTAGTGAGGCCCTCCGCAACTTCGTGAGACCTGATTTCAAAATAAAGTATAAAAAATAGGGCCGGGGGTGTAGCTCGGAGGTAGAACACCCCTGGGTTCAATCCCCGGTACCGCAAAAAAAAAAAAAAAACAAGTTTAGGAAACCATGGAATATGGAAAACCAAAACCAAAATTACTAAGGTGATTTTAGGCCACACACACACAAAAATATTCTACCCTTGTCTGTTCTGGAAGGACCATGCAGGTCACTTCTGGGTAAAGCAATGTGAACTGCAGCGTGTCCAACTAAGGTTGGTGATGAAAGACCCAAATAGGCCGGGCGTGGTGGTGCACGCTTGTAATCCCAGTGATTGGGAGGCTAAGACTGGAGGATCTGGGTTCGCGGCCAGCCTCAGCTACTTAGTGAGGCCTCCGCAACTTAGTGAGACCCTGTTTCAAAATAAAGAATAAGCCGGGCGTGGTGGCACACGCTTGTAATCCCAGTACTTTGGGAGGCGGAGACCAGAGGATCTGGGTTCGCGGCCAGCCTCAGCGCTCTCTCTCTCTCTCTCTCTCTCTCTCTTTCTCTCTCTCTCTCTCTCTCTCTCTCTCTACTTAGTGAGGCCCTCCGC
>PVJS01061146.1:0-11064 GCA_004027185.1 Glis glis | reverse complement strand
GGGGCGTAGCGCGGAGGTAGAACACCCCTGCGTTCAATCCCCAGTACCGCAAAAATAAAATAAAATAAAGAATAAGCCGGATGTGGTGGTGCACACTTGTAATCCCAGTACTTGGGAGGCAGAGACCGGAGGATCCGGGTTCGTGGCCAGCCTCAGCTACTTGGTGAGGCCCTCCGCAACTTCGTGAGACCCGGTTTCAAAATAAAGTATAAAAATAGGGCCGGGGGTGTAGCTCAGAGGTACAATGCCCCTGGGTTCAATCCCCAGTACCACAAAAAAAAAAAAGAATAAAAAAAAATAGGGCTGGGGGTGGAGCTCAGAGGTAGAATGACCCTAGGTTCAATCCCCAGTACCGTAAAATAAATAAATAAATAATAAATAAATAAATAAATAATAAAATTTAGAAAAAAAAGGGCTGGGGGTATAACCTGGAGGTAGAATACCCCGGGCTCTATCTCCAGTACCACAGGAAAAAAAAAGTAAAACTAGGGCTAGGTCTGTATCTCAGTGGAAGAGCACTCTAGTATTATATTTATATATTTAGCACTGCTAAATAAATAATACAGAAATAAATGACATCTGCCATTTTTAGGGTCCCCTGCCATATACCTCCCAGCAGGTAGCCCGTCCCCATCCTCCAGCCTTGGGGGTCGGGAGGGCTCACCCATTCTCACGGGTGCAGGCGAAAGGGCAGAGGGCAAGGCCGAGAGAGAGGCGAGCTAAAGGATCCTCAGGGAGGAGAGGGCTCGGCTGTCAGTGCTCGGCCCCAGAGCATCCTTTAGGACAGGGAAACCGCCTCCTGGTCTTACCTGGGCGGCTGTATCCTGCTGAGTCCTGGCTGGGGAGTGGGTACATTGGCGATGGGCCAGGGTAGAGGTGGGGGCCTTGTGGGTGTCCATAGGAGTTCACTGCCGGGGAGACAAGAGTTACTGAGTGGGGGACCCTGCACTCAACACAGCAGCGAGGAGAAGCAGGATCCTCCTCCTGTCAGCCTCGCTCCCGTCCCTGCCTTGTTCCCCAGCTTCTGCAGGCAGGAGGGCTTTCGACCAGAGCTATCAGTCCTCACCACTTAGGGGGAAAAGAGATGGACACTGGGACTGTGACAGAGCAGAGCAAAGACTGACAAATATAGAAACATGATCGTCAACTCCCTCTCCTGTCGCTGGCTTGATCCCCTGATATGGTCCACACAAGGGGTACTGAGATACGACTTGGAAGAGAGACTTTCTTTAAAAAATTTCTTCCCTTTCCTGCGTAATTCCATCTCCCAAACCAAGGCCTGAAAAGGAATCACAGTCTATTTCTTTTGCATTTTTTAGGGCTTTCCTGATTCAACAGATCGTCAGTCAATGTGGCTCCCTGGTCTCACCGCTCGCTCAGGACGCATTGCCGTCCACACGGTGGCTTCCCTCTTTTTTTTTTTCTTTTCTTTTGTGGTTCTGAGGATTGAACCCAGGGGAATTCTACCTCCGAGCTACTCTCCCAGCCCTGGTTTTTATTCTTTATTTTGAAACGGGGTCTCACTAAATTGTGGAGGGCCTCACTAAGTAGCTGAGGCTGGCCGTGAACCTGGATCCTCCTGTCTCAGCCTCCCAAGTACTGGGATGACAAGCGTGCGCCACCACGCCCGGCGACTTTCCTCATTTCTCTTTGGCCTGTCACCCACCCCTCCTGTTCATCACAGTCTCCACCTCCTTGTGGCTTGCTTAGTGCAGTACCTGGGTTCATGGCTGGCTCCTGTTTGCCACCGGTGAGGGCACAGGAGTCAGACATGCGGGCAGGGGCTGGTGGCCGGTGGGAGCCCCCCTGGGGGGGCATGTGACCAGTCTGCATTAGGAAGTGGTTGAGGGAGTCGCACAGATTGGCAATGTGGTGCTGGTCGAGGGTCCAGTTCTTCTGCTCTGCCTGTCGCAGACTCTCCATCAGTTCTACAAACAGGGAAGCAAGCGATGCCCACCTTGCAGAGGCCCCGGACCCCTACCCGACCCTCCCCAAGTCACTGTCCCTCCAACATCCCCAGTCAACACCACCGACAGTATGCGCTAACAATAATCATTTACATATTTATTTATTTATTTATTTACGTATTTACTTACTTACTTATTTCTGGCACTAGGGATTGAGCCCAGGAGCATTGTACCTCCAAGCTATACTCCCAGCCCAATTTTATTTCTTATTTGTTAACAGGGTCCTACTAGGTTATTGAGAGCCTAAGTTGCCGAGGCTGGCTTTGAACCTGCGATCCTCCTGTCTCAGCCTCCCAAGTACTGGGATTACAAGCGTGCACCACCACACCCGGCTTATTTTATTTATTTTATTTTACTTTTGTGGTACTGGGGATTGAACACAGGGGGTGTTCTACCTTCGAGTTATACCCCAGCCCTATTTTTTTTTTTTTTGAGGTACTAGGGAGTGAACCCAGGGGCATTCTACCTATTATTTATTCTTTATTTTGAAACAGGGTCTCACTAAGTTGCAGAAGGCCTCACTAAGTAGCTGAGGCTGGCCGCGAACCTGCGATTCTCCTGTCTCAGCCTCCCAAGTACTGGGATGACAATCATGGGCCACCACGCCCGGCTGGAACCTCATCCTTTAGGCACTAACCTGAGAACTGTGACTGCTCAATGCTGGACCAGTTGAGCCGATTCACCATCTTGAAGCTTTCCTTTAAGGAGTCGATATTGGAGCACCAGTCAGGAGGAAAGGCTGCGAAGTGGAACGTGGAGAGTGAGATGGAGCAACGTGTAAGACACCAGTCAACTGGCACCTGACTGGCCACACGCAGGGCTCCTGGCCCGACACAGGCTCTCGAGTTACCAAGACAGTTTGGGACTCTCCCTGCCAGAGCTTCAGGACCTATGGAGCTGTTTATGTTCTAGGCGCTATGAAAAATGATCCTAATTCATCCATAAATGTGGAGGGGAAAGATGAGATCCTCAGTCCCTGAATTCTACGTAAGAAGAGCTCCATTAGCAACATCCATTTTTTGCTCAGAGGAGCACTCAGGAGACTGAAAGACCCACTATTAAACTTCTAACCAAAGCCAGGTGTGGTGGCGCATGCTTGTAATCCCAGTACTATTATTTGGGAGGCTGAGACAGGAGGATCGCAGGTTTGAGGACAGCCTCAGCAAGTAGTGAGACGCTCATCAACCTAGTGAGATCCTGTTTCCAAATATAAATAAAATAAGGCTGAGGGTATGGCTCAGAGGTAGAATGCCCCTGGGTTCCATCCCCAGTACCATCAATTAATTAATTAATTAATTAATAAAAAAAACTAACTTCTAACCAAGTGCACCTCTGTGGCTGACTGGGACCAGGGGCTCAAGCCCCTTGGCAGCCTCCTACTCACCAAAGCCGGTGCTGTTGATGGGCGCCTGGCCCTGCGCCTGCGGGGGCGGGGGCGGGGGCGGCTGCTGGGCCGGGTGGGGGTGGGGATGGTGCTGATGGGGGTGATAGCCTCCGTGCTGCAGCGGGGGTGGATGCATGGCCATCACCGGGGGCGGCCCGTAGCCTTCAGCCCCCGCTTGCTTCCCCGCAGGTGCATTGCACCCATCAGGGCTCGGGGTGTGCAGCGCGGGGGCGCCCCCTACAGTCGAGGAGCTCTGGGCCGGGGCCTGCGGCGGCGGCTGCGACGGCTGGGGAGGGGGCTGCGGCTGCGGGGGCGGCGGCGGCTGCTGGTACATGTAGTAGTTGTTAGAGGGTGGCATGTCTCCCAGGAGAGAAGAAAAGCCTGCAGGCAAGAAGAAGCAGGCATGTGACTTAGGCAATGCCTTTGCACTAAATGGGATTTTCTTTTTCTTTTCTTTTCTTTTTTGCGGTACTGGGAATTGAACCAGGGGCATTCTACCTCCGAGCTACATCCCCAGCTCAGTGTGGTGGCACATGCCTGTAATCCCAGTACTTGGGAGGCTGAGACAGGTTGGAGGCCAGCCTCACAACTGAGTGAGAATCTGTTTCAAAATAAAAAGAATGGGGGTTTAGCTTGGAGTTAGAATGTTCCTGGTTTCAATCCCCATCATCAAGAAAGGAAGAAGGGAGCCGGGCATGGTGGCGCACGCTTGTAATCCCAGTACTTTGGGAGGCGGCAACCGGAGGATCCGGGTTCACAGCCAGCCTCAGCTCGCTCTCTCTCTCTCTCTCTCTCTCTCTCTCCCTGTCTCTCTCTCTCTCTCTCTCTCTACCTAGTGAGGCCCTCTGCAACTTCGTGAGACCCGGTTTCAAAATAAAGTATAAAAAAATAGGGCCAGGGGTGTAGCACGGAGGTAGAATGCCCCTGGGTTCAATCCCTGGTACCGCAAAAAAAAAAAAGAAAGAAAGAAAGAAAGGAAGAAGGAAAGAAAGAGAGAGATAAATAAGACAATAGGTGAAATTTTAAAGGTAAATTATAAGTAAAACACAGCCAGTGGGCATCTCTAGACTTCTCTCTAGACACCTCTACTGTTACTGTCTTTTGTATTTACTACCAACAAATGGAGCTTGGGTAAGAAGCAGAGTAGGATGGATTAATTTCTCAAGCCGACTGGACAGGAACGATCTGGGGTCTGAGGCTAGACGCTTTCAATCACAGTAAAACTTGAGTGAACAATTTGCTATCCTCGCTCCACTCAATCTAATTTTCTTTTTGTGTGTGTGTACGGTACTGGGGATTGAATGAAGAGAATTCTACCTCTGAGCTACACCCCCAGCCCTTTTTATTTTTTATTTTGAGACATAGTCTCACTGAGCTGCTGAGAGCCTTGCTAAGTTTCTGAGGTTGGCTTCGAACCTGCGGTCCTCCTTGTCAGCCTCTGAAAGTACAGGGATTACAGGTGAGCACCACCACGCCCGGCTTAATTTTTTTACTTTGTTCCTGACCGTCTCTTCAGGTTCCCCACTCCAATCAACCCACCGCTGGGTTGGAGTAATTTCTCAAGCAAATGCAACAATCTCAGAACACATTCTAGATATTGATCCCTGAGATAAAAAAGATGACATTCCTAACAATTAATATGTATTTTCCAAAAAGTGATTCCCAATTTTTATCATTTTGTGAAGCCCCTGCTGCCTACAAAGGGCCAATGAACAGAAAGAAGGGTCCAAAACTCACTTGAACTACTACAATTACCACTACCTCAAATTTCTTTTCTTTTTTTTTTGTGGTATCGGGGATTGAACGCAGGGACGTTCTACCTTGGCGCTACACCCCCGGCCCTATTTTTTATACTTTATTTTGAAACCGGGTCTCACAAAGTTGCGGAGGGCCTCACTAAGTAGAGAGAGAGAGAGAGAGAGAGAGACAGAGAGAGAAAGAGAGAGAGCGAGAGAGCTGAGGCTGGCCGCGAACCGGGATCCTCCAGTCTCCGCCTCCCAAAGTACTGGGATTACAAGCGTGCACCACCACGCCCGGCTCCCTCAAATTTCTTAAAAAAAAAAAAAAACAGAAAATGCAGAGGGCTAAATCAGATGATCTCTCAAAGGCCCTCCCAATAAGGACATTAAGTCATTCTTATATGGTAATTAGAGAAATTTGTAAATGGACAAGACATTAGCTGATAATAAAGAAGAATTTGGGGGGGCGGTACTGGAGGTTAAACCCAGAGACCCAGAGGCATTCTATCTCCGAGCTATACCCCCAACCCTTATTTATTTACTTATTTATTTATTTTGGGGGAACTATTTATTTATTTTTGGAACTACCTTTAAGCTACACCCCAGCCTGATTTTATTTCCTATTTGTAAACAGGATCTCACTAGGTTGCTGAGGCTGGCTTTGAACCTGCGGTCCTCCTATCTCAGCCTTCCAAATACTGGAATTACAAGCATGCCCGGCTTTATTTTTTATTTTGAATTGGGTCTCACTAAATTGGTGAGGGGCCTTGCTAAATTGCTAAGGCTGGCCTCGAACCTGTGATCTGTCTTAGCCTCCCAAGTACTTGGATTACAGACATGCGCCACCACGCCCGGCTCAGGAAGCATTATTAATTGTGTTAGGAGTGATAAGAACATAGTAGATAAGTAAAGGAAAAATCTTTATCCTTCAGCAATGCACACTGAAATTGTATTTATATGTGGAATGACAGATGTTATTAAATTACTCCAAGTTCAAAAAATGCTGGGTGGTAAATACAACAAGCTTAACAAAAAACATTGGTAACTGTTGAAGTTGGATGATAGAAACATGAGAGTTTATTATGCTATTCACTGTACTTTGGCATCTGTTTAAAATTTGCCATAATAAAAATAACATAGCTGGGCCTGGTGGCATATGCCTATAATCCTAGTACTTGGGAGGCTGAGACAGGATGATCGCAGGTTCACGGCCAGCCTCACCTACTTAGCAAGACCCTTTTTATTTTTTATTTTTTATTTTTTTGTGGTATTGGGGATTGAAACCAGAGGCATTCTACCTTCGAGCTACACCTCTAGCCCGATTTTATTTCTTATTTGGAAACAGGGTCTCGCTAGGTGGATGAGAGTCTCACTACTTGCTGAGGCTGTCCTCGAACCTGTGATCCTCCTGTCTCAACCTCCCAAGTACCGGGATTACAGCCGGGCGTGGTGGCATGGTGGCATGGTGGCGTACTTGGGAGGCTGAGACCAGAGGATCCAGGTTCATGGCTAACCTCAGCTACTTAGTGAGGCCCTCCACAACTTAGATCCTGTTTCAAAATAAAGAATAAAAAATAGGGCTGGGGTGTAGCTCAGAGGTAGAATGCCCCTGGGTTCAATCCCCAGTACCGCAAAAAAATAAATAAACAAAATAAAATAAAAAATTGCCAGGTGTGGTGGCACATGCTTGTAATCCCAGTACTTGGGAAGCTGAGACAGGAGGATTGCAGGTTCGCGACCAGCCTCAGCTACTTAGTGAGGCCCTCTGCAACTTAGTGAGATCCTGTTTTAAAAAAAGAATAAAAAATAGGGCTGGGGGTGTAGCTCAGAGGTAGAATGCTCCTGGGTTCAATTCCCAGTACTGCAAAAAATAAATAAATAAATAAAATAATGCCGGGCGTGGTGGCGCACGCTTGTAATCCCAGTACTTGGGAGGCGGACACCGGAGGATCCGGGTTCGCAGCCAGCGTCAGTGCTCTCTCTCTCTCTCTCTCTCTCTCTCTCTCCTTAGTGAGGCCCTCCGCAACTTCGTGAGACCCGGTTTCAAGATAAAGTATAAAAAATAGGGCCGGGGGTGTAGCGTGGAGGTAGAACGCCCCTGGGTTCAATCCCCGGTACCGCAAAAAAAAAAATAATAATAATAAGTAACAAATAGAAATGTACTAAAAAGTAAAAGTAAGTTGCTCTCATAATGAAACTCGGGGAATTTTAGGGAAAAGGTTCTACTGCTGTCCTCTAGTGGTTATCCTCTAAATAACCTGCCAGAGCCATAAAATCATTGCCCTTGGGTTGGGGATATAGCACAGAGGTAGAGCGCTAACCTGTGTGCACCAGGTCCTAGGTTCAACCCCAATACTGCAAAAAAAGAGAGGGAGGGGAAAGGAAAGACTTCTCTTGTCTCTAGTTAGAGCAGTCCTTCAGTCCATTTTCTCAAGTTAATAACCCAGGTCGCCTCCTGAAACAGCTATCCAACTCCAAACTGTTTTAGTTCATGACATGTTTCCTCTGACCAGTGATCAATCTCTTCATGTGTTAAAAAATAAGAAGTAAGAGAGAAAAGAGAACATCACCACTTATATAAAAATGTAAGGCTGCTGGGCGTGGTGGCGCACGCTTGTAATCCCAGTACTTGGGAGGCTGAGACCGGAGGATCCGGGTTCGCGGCCAGCCTCAGCTACTTAGTGAGGCCCTCCACAACTTAGTGAGACCCTGTTTCAAAATAAAGAATAAAAAACAGGGCTGGGGGTGTAGCTCAGAGGTAGAATGCCCCTGGGTTCAATCCCCAGTACCACAAAAAAATAAAAAGGAAGGCGGTCCATGCACCCATCCCAACTCCAGACTCACCGTGCTGCGAGGAGGAGGAGGAGGACGACTTCTCCAGCATGGATTTGTAGAGGTTGCGGAAGGACCAGCTGAGGTCCTGAAAGTTGATCTCTGAGTAGGAGAATTTGAAGTCATGGTTGGTGTTGTAAAGGGAAGGGGGAGCCTCGGCACTGTCTCGGCCTGGTGCCCCGGCTGCCACTGCTCCACCATCCACAGACCCCGTGCCCTGCAAAGACAGGTGAGAAACCCCTGATCTCACTGAGTTGCGGAGGGCCTCACTAAGCAGCTGAGGCTAGCGGCGAACCCAGATCCTCCTGTCTCAGCCTCCCACGTACTGGGATTACAAGCGTCCACCATGCCCGGCCACAGCAGTTTTTTTGTTGTTGGGTTTTTTTTTCTTTTTTCTTTTTGGTGCTGGGGATTGAACCCAGGGGCATTCAACCTCCAAAATACACCCCCAGCCCTATTTTATTTTTATTTTGAAACAGTCTCACTAGATTGATGAAAGTCTCACTACTTGCTAAAACTGTCCTGGTACCTGTGATCCTCCTGTCTCAGCCTCCCAAGAACTGGGGTTACAAGCGTGCGCCACCACGCCCGGCTCTTTCTTGACTTTTCTCAAAGTTCTTATGCCTTTCTTTCTTTCCTTTTCCCTCCCTCTTTTGCTTCCCTCTTCTTTTCTAATTTTTATCTGCCTAACATATCAGAGATAATCAATACATGATTTTGAAGAGAAACATCAGAAGCCATCCAACCATCCATCCACCCATCCATCCATCCCTGTGCTCCTGCCGCCCTGCCCCTACCTGGCTATAGCTGGCCATGGCTGTGGGGCTCTGGAGTGACATCTGGGGTCTCCCTTCGGGTGGCGGCGATGCTTCTCCACCCCCGGAAGCACCCCCCCTTGGGCTCTTGCTAGCCTCCTGATCGGCAGCGTCTTGGGAGAGCTGAGGGTGGAGATGGAAGAGAAACCTGTTAGCACAAGCCGAACGTCCTCCCGAGACCCACAAGATCCACGGCTCCCCTCTGCCGACTAAATGACTGGAGCAGAGGGGGAAGGAGCAGCGGGCTCAGAAGCCGCCTCCCCCGTGAGGAAGGAACTTACGTCATCATCTGGAGGGTGTCTTCTCTTTCGGGAAATGTCGGGGCAAGTGTCAATTGTCCAGTAGGAGCCCTGGAAGAACAACCCATTCCCACAGAGAGCAAAATCATTACCCATAGACGTCCCCACCTTTGGAAACAGATATTTCCAATAGCCGTGCTAATTCCACAGTTATACTAAGAAACAAGGCCAGGGCTGGGGGTGTGGCTCACTGGTAGAGCACTGGCCTAGCATGCACGAGGCCAAGGTTTCCATCCGCAGTACCACAGGAAGAAAAGAAAGGGAATGGGGCTGGGCCACCGCGCAGAATCCTGACGGCACAGGGTATCTCTGGAGAGTGACACTGTCAAAAGGGACACTGTCCTCAAAGCTCACTGAGTGTGCCAGAGGTGGTCCTGTGCTCCAAAGACCTCAGTTATTCTAAAGGGGCAGATGACGGTGTTTTGTTGTTTTTTGGGGGTTTTTTTGGCGGTACCGAGGATTGAGCCCAGGAGTATTCTACCTCCAGGCTATACTCCCAGCCGTATTTTGTATTCTTTATTTTTTTAAACAGCGTCTCAGCCAGGCGTGGTGGCGCACACTTGTAATCCCAGTACTTGGGAGGCAGAGACCGGAGGATCTGGGTTCGCAGCCAGCCACAGCTACTTAGTGAAGCCCTCCGCAACTTCGTGAGACCCGGTTTCAAAATAAAGGATAAAAAATAGGGCCGGGGTGTACCTCGGAGGTAGAAGGCCCCTGAGTTCAATCCCTGGTACCACCAAAAAAAAAAAAAACAGGGTCTCACTAAGTAGCTAAGGCTGGCCGCAAACCTGCAATCCTCTGGTCTCAGCCTCCCAAGTACTGGGATTACAAGCATGCACCACCTCGCCCAGCAGAATGATGATGTTTAGTCCAGAGACAACAGCCCTTCTTCCCTTTCCTTGTGAGCTGAGGCAAAACACTCTTGGCCTTTAGCATCCACATTTGCTAATGGGGAGAACGGCCCATTCCTTCTCTTCTCCTTTACGAAGGTAAAACCTAGAGATCTTTGTGCAGAAAGATTTCTATAAAGGTTAGAACGTTGGACGGGCGTGGTGGCGCACGCTTGTCATCCCAGTACTTGGGAGGCTGAGACAGGAGGATGGCAGGTTCACGGCCAGCCTCAGCTACTTAGTGAGGCCTCCACAACTTAGTGAGACCCTGTTTCAGAAATAAAGAATAAAAAAATAGGGCTGGGAGTGTAGCTTGGAGGTAAAATGCCCCTGGGTTCAATCCCCGGTACCGCAAAAAAAAAAAAAAAGTTAGTACATCAGTCTTTTACATGTAGAAAAAATAATGCCCCACAAAAGAATAGGAGCCTCAAAGTCAACTTTACCATAAATAGTCCAATTAAAAAAAAAAATGACTTCACAACCTTCCTTAGTCACCCATTCTAGTGGGGGCCCCACACGCTTGACAACCAAGCTCTTCCTTTGAGGAAAAATAAAGCTGCTTCTCTAATTAACATGATTTCCTCTTCTGGATAATTAAAACTGCCACAGGACTCCGGGCTGTCAGCTCCTCTGCTCCCCTTCCTACTCCTCCCTCCAATTCTTTCCACGCATCTCACCTTCCCAGGGTCATCTCGAGGTCTGGGCACCTTCCGGAAACATTTGTTGAGAGAAAGGTTGTGCCGAATGGAATTCTGGGGAAGTGGAGAAGCAAGTTAGAACTCAGCAATTGTGCAAAGCAGAAAATTTTCCAAGAGGACACAGACACCAAAGAACATAATGCACAAAAAAGTTCAAGTATCAGGGTAAGCTTTTAGCTATACTGATGGAGGAAATTACGTATCAGAAAGCAAGAGCAGAAGCCGGGCATGGTGGCGCACGCTTGTAATCCCAGTACTTGGGAGGCTGAGACCGGAGGATCTGGGTTCGCGGCCAGCCTCAGCTACTTAGTGAGGCCTTCCGCAACTTCGTGAGACCTGGTTTCAAAATAAAGTATAAAAAATAGGTCCGGGGGTGTAGCTCGGAGGTAGAACGCCCCTGTGTTCAATCCCCAGTACCGCAAAAAAAAAAAAGAAAGAAA
>PVJS01061145.1:0-11064 GCA_004027185.1 Glis glis | reverse complement strand
TCCGCAACTTCGTGAGACCCGGTTTCAAAATAAAGTATAAAAAATAGGGCCGGGGGCGTAGCACGGAGGTAGAATGCCCCTGCGTTCAATCCCCGGTACCGCAAAAAAAAAAAAAAAATGAAAATACCTTGGGAACATTGCTACACAAGTGTAAGGTGATATTGAGACTTTAAAGTATCTTCAGAAACCAATCTCTAATTTCATGTCTTGAAAAAAATCAAACCTAGAACCAGGGAAGGCGTGTCAAAATGTGATTGGTCATGAGATGACCTCTGAGGAGCTCAGCCTGTGAATGTGCCAGGAAACTCCCAACTTGGACTCTCTTGTGGTGGTGGCTACAGCTTCATGCCCACATCCACATCCTTTTTAAAAAAATTTTTTTGCAGTACTGGGAATCGAACCCGGTCCTCGAGCATGCTAGGCAAGCGCTCTGCCACTAAGCTACGCCCCAGCCCTCCCTCACCCTTTAGTGCAGAGCTCGGCACCCAGGGGTGTGACCGCAGGACGTTGGAATAATAACCCCAAGACTCCCCTGGTGCCTGGGCTGGGGTCACTCACTGCGCTAGAAGATGACGTGACAAAGTCATCGTTCACACTGCTTCAGACACCAGCAGGGGCCTTGGGAGCCTCCCATTTCTGCTGAGAGTTTGCAGACCGCTGTTGGATGACCTCAAAGTTGTTGATGTCACGCATTTTCTTTGGCAAGCATGGGTCCCTTAAAACCACGTGAAGTCCTCTGCGAGCTTGCTGGAATGGCCCGCTTTTCACTTGGGGGCTTCTCCGGACATGCACCTCCATTTGGGGGCACTTCCGCTACTCAGTTTGGATGGGTCCTCATGGCCAGCTCTATAGAGGCTGAGTCTCCTCTTCTCTCAGGGATCATTCTGGTCTCTGAAGGAGTTGCCGCAGGCTGGACAGTGGTGCCTGTGAGCTCAGTGGCTGGTCTCTCTGCCTTGGGGAACAGCAAGGGGACATTAGCTTATAAGCCAACCCAGAATGCCTCTTCAGAATGTCATTTTCTAAATTACCTTCCATGGAGCTCCACTAAAGAAATGTGCAGCAGCCTATGAGTTGGAACACTATTTCCAGACCACAGAGATTCAGAGGGAGCCTGTCCCACCTCTGGCCCCTGGCTTCAGTTGGAAGCAGCCCCACCCCTTGCCTGGCAACTGCAGGAAGTGGTGTCTGGCACAGGGGAGGCTGCTGGAGGCCTGGCTCCTGCTCCAGGTGTCACCTAACCCACCCAGCCACTCCCGTGTCCTCCCTCTGGGGAAGGACGCGGAGAGGTCAAAGCCAACACCCCTGTATCTTAATCTGGGAACTGGACTGTTTCCAGGAATTGGTGCCACACAAGGGGGAGGAGAAGGGGATTAGTGGAGGCTGAAACACACAGCATGGACTCAGGTTCTGCCTTGCTGTGTGACTCTGGGCAGTTGCTAGCCCTCGCTGAGTCTCCTTGCCTTGCTGCCCGACTTGGCACATGTGGCACTCAGCCAATGTCAGCCACGTTCTCCCTTCCCTTCGACTTATCCTGAGTGTTTTACTTACACAGTGGCGTCACAGTCTCAGCACCAGTGCTGTTAGGACTGGAACATTCTTTGCTGCGTGTGTAGGGGAGGTGGCTTCCCGTGCACTGTGGACTGTTCCACAGCCTCCCCGTCTACCAGGCTGATGCTGGCAACCTTCCCCCAGGCATGACAACCACAGGTGGCTCCAGACATCGCAGGATGGCCTTGCACGAGGGGAAGGAGGTCACCGGGAGCCGTCCCTGGCCATGGTGGGCTGGCAGGGGGTCAGCCCTCCCTCTGCCTGTGCCGAGGGAGGTGGTGAGCGTGTCTGGCTGTGCGGGCCTGCCATGTGGTCACTGTCGCTGCCCCTCAACACTGCTGTCGTAGCACAGACAGCCATCGATGAGGTAGAATCGAATGGGCTTGGCTGTGTTCCAATAAAACTTACTTATGGACACTGAAATTGGAATTTAATATAATTTTCATGTGTCATGAAATAGTCTTTAGAAAAGCATTTAAAACCTGAAACCAGTCTTAGGTCGCAGGCTATACCACACCAGACAGGGCAGTGGCTTGGCCTGAGGCCTGCAGTTGTGACCACCAGGCTGGACATTGCATGGCTACCACCTCCCTGGTCCTCCCGGCAGCCTAGGTGCACCTTGTCTCCCCATCTGCAGGTGAGGATGCGGATGTGCAGGGAGGGGAGGCTGTGTGAGAAGCGGCAGGTCCTGGCTCTGTCCTCCTGGAGTCCAGCATTCCTCCCCGGGGACTCTGCTGCCTCCAGAAACATCTCAGCTTTCTCCCCCCTTCTGCCTGGTGTCAGGACTGGCTCAGGAATCCTGACTCCAGACAGCTGAGGTCAGGGGGCGGAGGGTGGCTGGTGGGCTCTCCCTCTCCGTCAGTCTCGCCCCATCCCTGGGAGATTTGGTTGCCTTCAGGATGCGGTTGCTCCATCCCAGCTCCCTGCCAGGGTCTTTCCTGCTTGCTCTTCCTTTTTGGCCAAGCCTCAAAGAGGGGAAAGACGCCAAGGTTGTGCCTGTCTCGGCCGCATCTCCCTCGGGAAGCGCTCCGTCCGCTCGTGCAGGAGCTGGAGGACTGCGTTTCCAGACACTGCCAGCTTGCTGATCTCTCCTGACCTCTGAGCAAGGCCTTAACATCATTTAAAAAAATTGTCTTTATTGGATCAGGCTTCCCTACAGTTCCTGCACACCCCCCCCCCCCAGAGCCTCTAACATCCTCACAGAACTGCCTTTGTTAAAAAAAAAAATCCTATTGTAAAATAACCAGACAGATTTGGGTAATACTGGGTGATAAAGTGGTCGGCATGGTTTCAACAGTCAGAGATTATAAATTTTAAAAGTAATTCTTGGGTAACACTTGGCTGTTTGACACATAGGAAATGTAGTTGCTTGATTTTGGGAAAAGGGGGCGAGGCGAGGAATTCTGTTCTCAGCTGTGTACTTGTCCAAGGACACACGAGGCCTGCTGTGCTGTGCCCCGATTCGGAGTCCGGCTCCCAAGATGAGTAAGACCAGGCCCTGCTCTTGAGATGCTCACAGGAAGCTTAAGTACTTAGAGATACGCGGTTCTTAAACATCAACAACTCATTTTAAGACAGGTTTAGATTTCCTGCAAAATTGCAAAGACAGTACAGAGCAATCCCATATACCCCATCCCTTGCTTCCCCTGTCATTCACATTTGTATTTGTGTGTTTATAACAATTATATATTAGATTTTGTATGTATTATACATACACATATAGAATATTCTATGTGTATACATATACATATTGTATATGTATCCAACATATATATTGTTGTATATATTTTTTGTATTTCAGCCTGAAATCTTTCAATAGATCTAGGAGATAGAGATCATCTTAAAGAACATACAACTTCTAGAAAGGATCAATTTTTTGTGTGTGGTACTGGGGATTGGACCCAGGGGCATTCTACCTCCGAGCTACACCTGCAGCCCTATTTTTTATTCTTTATTTTGAAACAGGGTCTCACTAAGTTGCGGAGGGCCTCACTAAGTAGCTGAGGCTGGCCACGAACCCGGATCCTCCAGTCTCAGCCTCCCAAGTACCGGGATTACAAGCCTGCGCCACCATGCCCGGCTAGAAAGGATCATGATTCTAAAATTTTGCTTTGGACCAAAGAGCTTCTCTTCCCTGGAGAGATTTAACGTGTGCTGCTGTGCATCCCTTCGCATCAGGAGAAGGCCGGGGACGCCGGCACCTCCCCGTTGACCCTGGAGTTGTCTGAAGTCACACATATAACCAGTGAGGACCGCTCCCTCACAGTTGCCCAGTAAACAGGCATGATGGTGTTGAGTGTGTTTTTGTTCAACCACAATTTCAAGTTCAGAAATTTTTAAGAAGTCCTCCTCTTCCTTTTAAAACGAGGCATATTTTTATCCCTGTCCCAAGAGTGCCTGCAGCCAAGTGTGTAAAGTCATGGTGAAAACAACCGAGAACAGGGCTATTGGGTAACTGTGACATAGGCCAGGGTAGACAGCTCCTTTGAGGCGTTTCCATTTGTACTGACTTAATGTGCTCTTGCCTCTGCCCCTGTAAGCATCACCATGTGTTCCTGGTGGTGAATGCCAATGTTTTGCAGCTAGTTTTTTTTTTTTTTACTTGTCTACCTAAAGAGAAAACTTATAGTGTTTTAGATTAAAATTTAATTTCTCCCTAGCAAGAGAAATTAAACCCTGAGGAACACTGTTTTCTTGGGTCTCGTTGAGCTTTGGAGGGCCACAAGGATTGTAATATCTAGGAATTTTCACCCCTTCCTAAGTAGCAATTTTTGCCTCTTTGGGGACCATGTCCGGCCCCACTGAAGTGCACCGTGGCCACCACCTGTAAATCAGCAAAAGGGAACGAGTGTCTCCCAAGACCACGCGGGAGCTGCTGGACCCGGAGCTTTAGAAACCTACCGGTTGGAGATTTGGGGCAAATAACTGATAAGTTGAGTTCACCCCTTGCTATACCCAACGACTGATCTTGCTAGATTGTTAAAAATAAGTTTTTATATAAGAACAGTTTTCATAAAAGAACGGTTTTAGATTTACTAAAAAATTGAGAAGATAGTACACAGTTCCCATATACCTCAAACCCAGACTCCCTACTATTAACATCTGACATTATTACTACATTTGGTACAAGTAAAGAACCAATATTGATAGATTACTATTAACTAAAATCCACACCTCATCCACATTTCCTTTGTTTTGTCTTACGTCTTTCTTCTGTCCTAAGATCCCTTCTAGGACCCCAGTTCCATTTAGTGTCTTGTATCCTTAGACCCCTCTTGGTTGTGACAGTTTCTTAAGCCTTCCTCATTTTTGATGGGTTTGGCAGTTGTCTGGATTTTGTGGACTGCCCTTCAACTGGGATTTGTCTGATATTTTTCTCCTGATTGGACTGGGCTTATCTGTTTTGAAAAATAGATCCCAAAGGTAAAGTACCATTCTCTTACTTCATCTCAAGGTTGTCCACTATCGACATGACTTGTCACCGTTGATCGTGACCTTGATCACCTGGCCGAGGCATCTGTTAGGCTTCTCCACTGGAAACTTCCTCTTTTCCCCTTCTACGCTATATTAGAAGGAAGTCACTGTGCACACCCCACATTTGTGGGAGGGGTTATGCTTCCCCTTTTGGAAAGGCAAATAACTACACAATTATTTTGAATTGTTGCACATGTGAGCTTTGTCATCTCCCCCTATTTATTTGTGTATTTCATCATTTATTTATATCAAAATGGCCTCATGGGTATTTAGTGTATACTTCAGCTTGTAATCCAATACTCCTTTATTTATTTTGTCATCCAAATTGTTCCTGCTGTGGTTATTGGGAGTTCTTTCAATCGGCTCCCATGTCCCTTTGACGTCATATTTGGGAGAGTGTATGTGTGTGTGTGTGTGTGTGTGTGTGTGTGTGTGTGTATGTGTGTGCGTTTGTGTGTGTGTGTATTAGCATGTCCTTCCTTGCTGTTACTGTGAAATGCATTGGGTTCATCTGCTTTATTTCCTGTTCCTGTCTTAAAATTAGCCATTTCTCCAAGGGACGCTGGTCCATTAGAGAATGGTATTAGAAACCAAGACACAGGTGTGAGGCATGCTCATTGCTGCTGGCCCATCATTGCTTCTAGGATCTCTCAGATGACAGAGCCTAGGAAGTGTGTGTGGTGTGTGTGTGTGTGTGTGTGTGTGTGTGTGTGTGTACACATATGTGGCTCTTGGTAGATTTTAAAGAAACAAATTTCAAATGCTGGTTCATGGCCAAGGTACACCATATCCTTTCACACAATTAATTATAGAAATGGTATAAAATAAAATATACCAGGAATCGGGCTTTTTATGGTTGTACATATGAACGTCCAAAAAAGAAGGATGATTTCTAGTAATCAGTGCTCAAGAATCAAACTTGATCATTAAGGTCTTTCTTCTAAAAATGTTATTTTTAAAAACGAACTCCCGACTCCCCAGTATTTGACCTTAACTCTGGCATTTTGTATTCCCTGAGTTGCTCATGCCTCAAGGCTGCCTTTCTGCTAATTGCGTAAAATTAATTTGACCTTTTCCTAAAAGGGATACACAAGAAGATTTTATTCAGCTGGCATAACCAATTTTCATATGCAATTTGTACTCAGCAAAGGTATAAGGGTCTTCTTTTTGCTTGAACCTACTAATTTTCTGAGCATATAATTTGAAGACTTGGTCATGAACCCAAAACAGAGTTGGTGGGAGCACAGAGATAACAGGACCAGGGCTCTGGATTATGTCTCTGTTAGGATTCCTTGCCCCCACGGGAGCAATTCACTTGGCTCAGCTCCTTGTCTTACCTGACAGACATTTCCCAGGGGATACCTCTGCATATATGTGGTTGGATCAGCCTGAATTCAAAAGCATTATGCACAAATATTTCTCATCATTGACGGATACACAAGCTTATCTCTTTATATGGAAGTGATATGTTATATATCCATGTTTCCCAAACTTCAGTCACCCATGACCCAAGAGCATGATCTTAACATAATTATAGAAGCAACTGCAGGTAATAGTTAATACGTGCTTAATGTACTTGATATTTTTCACAAACACATAAAATCAATACAAATGAGTAAGATGAAGTTTGCTGAATATCTCTTAAAATGTGTTTGTCTATCATTGGGAAACCCATTATACCATTTGGAAAATGCTGCTTTAGACCTTTAACAATTTCTCTCTTTTTTCCATGTAATAGATGTGTATTGAATACCTCATCAGCGGATCCCATATATGGCCATGCAAACCCAACCCTACGCAGCTCAGGGCATGGGGAGGGGGTGTCTGGTCCCCAGATTCAAGTGGTATAAAATCTGCTCAGTTGCTGAGGTTGGTGGCCTTGCCTAGGAACAAGTACCATTCAATGGAATTTTATCTAAGAGTTTTAATAACTTTCGAGAGGGAAAATGATTAATTGGAGATTATTCTACTTTTCTATTGAGTCTTTTTCCATATGTTCATTTAATCCACAAATATTTATTGAGACTCTATAATGTGCCAAACCCTGTGCTAGACGCTGTATTTTCCCCTTTTGAAAGAAGCATAAAAACTGGCAACTGCTACCCAAACAGAACCCTTGCGACTGCCAGATCCTCCTGTCATTCAGCATGAGGAGGAGTTGCGGGCCCACCAGGGGGAGAAGATTCTGTCTTAGCTCCTTTGAAATCCAGCCCCTTCTTTTAAAAGTTCAAAACAAGACCAGTGGGGCATATAATCTTTGGGCCTCCCTATTCAGCTGATAGGAATATCAGTGTTTGCATTGCCAAGAGCGATCACCATTTTAGTGCTCTCTGCCACACTAAGGCAGTTCTCGAAGTGACTGTGTGGGAATGCACCAGACCTCTGGGAGATGCAAGAGACAGGAGCCCCGCCCGCATGTGTATGTGTCCTTGTGTGCAGGGAGCGCTGAGCTAGACGTTTGCCTTGCAGTCTTACGTAAGGAGAGAAAGGAGTTTCTTGTTGGTTGGTTGGTTGGTTGGTTTTGCAGTATTGGGGATGGAACCCAGGGCCTCATGCATGCTAGGCAAGCATTAACCACTGCTCCGCACCCACAGTCCTAGAAGAAAGCTCTAGGTGGCCCACCTCCAGCATGGTCTTGATGAAGACCTGGAGGCTGGCTTCCCTAGCCTCTGTCTCATGGACAGGTGCTGAGCCTCACCCAGTGTAGTCTGGAAGCATTTTGGGACTATGACCACCCCAGGCAACGCGTGGAAGGGCCTGCACAGACCAGTCGTCCTCCTAGCTTCCAGGAGCAAATGCTATTTTCACAGCACGTCGTTTCAGTTGCCCAGACAGGCTAGGAGGAGCCGTCAGCTGGGAGGGACAAATCTGAAGTCACACACCCGACATCAGGCGCCTTTGTGTCGGTTGTGACGGACAGGAAGACAGAGACGCGTTTCTGGCACCAGCGGGCATCAGCAGGGAACAGCTGGCAGGCAGAGCTGGCAGGTGGGGGAATGAGTTGGAGAAGGTTTAAAGATCTTTTCCTATAAAAGAAATGACAAGAAGCTGTGGAAACGTACGTCTTTAGTTAAGTAAACGTGCTCAAAGACAGCACGTGTACATTTTTCAGTGAAACCTTACCGGCTACAACAGCCCGTATTTTCAAATTCCAAGAATTTCAGCACACACAGAATCGGCTTGTTGTGCTCATTAACCTCAGAGGCAACTCCTTGTGAGAAATTCCTATGGCCCTGACAGCAGATTAATTTAACTATTTTATTTGAAGCAGCTAAGACCGCAGCAGCTACCCTTAGCGTCTCCTCGCTCTATATTTCTGTTTCAAATGGGAAGGCTGTGTCTACGGCCATACCACCCTGAACGCTGCGCCCGATCTCCTCAAACCAGAAGGATATTGATTCATTTACAAGTCTTAGCTTCTATGCGGACTGAGGCAGCCCCCTGAGACCCCCACTTCCCCTTCTCCTTAGAGGAGGCAGGCTTTGTATCAACTATGCGGTCATAGTTATCATAGTTATACTCTATCTATACCTCAGTATGATATGTAATGGCAGTGCACCAAATAAAAACATGTAATAAAACAATTAAAAATAAAACGAAGGGGTAAAAATTGAGGGGGGTCAAAAGAGACTACATCTCTTTTAAGTTCCTATTATAGATGTGATGCTGTCAGAATTTGGGTTTGGGGTGAGGGGCTTTCAGATTAAGCAGGGCTTGGAGGTCACACTCAGGAGTTAGAATCCTGTTTGGAAGGCAGTGGGGAGCCACTAAAGGATTTCGAGGGGTCAGGTCACTTTCCGGGACTGTAATTTTAGAGAAGGATTAAAAGCGGGGTATTATTGAAAATGTTATTACAAACAGTGAGCGCTTAGATGAATTCTTTTTCTTTAAAAATGTCCATATCATGTCTCTTGATTGACGCAGGTGTGCCCCAATTTATGAGTGGATGGTGCCCCCCAAATCTATCCCCAGTGAGCAGCAGACCTTTTTAGTTTGTGGCCCCATTGAGATGAAGTTCCAAAGAGCAGCTAGACCCCAGCCTGCAGCCCCCAAGCTCCCCTGCTCCCCTCTCTGCGTTGAAACTCTCTGCAGAGCCCCGCTGTACCCTGCTCCCATGCCACCCATAGCTGCCTTCTGTTTGACCTCCTGGGGGACATCTGGTCTCCTCTCCAGCAAACACGCTGTCTGCTCTCCCCACATTTTGGGGCTCCAGGTCCAATCCCTCCCTCCAGGGTCCATTCCCTCCCTACTCGGGGCTCCTCTCATAGCCCTAAGGCTGCATCTGGGTCCCCCTCAATGCCAGGCTGCTCAGGACAAGCTGGGGGGGTCTCCCCTCCCTTCTCTTCTCTTCCCGACTTGACTCCTTCTCCCACTTTTGTCCGGAAGCTTCCTGAAAACCCTCCTGTGAATACCTGTTCCTGACCTTGGCACCTGAGTGCCTCCACCTCCCGTCTTGTCACTGGTGCTGCACCTCTTCCCGCCTCTGCTCTTAGGGAAGCCGCCCTTCCCCCATCTCATCGAAGCAGGTGCCCCTCACCCAGCGGTTGTTGTAATTGCTCCTTGTCCCTTTCACAATCTGCCTCACCACTTTCTTTATCTGCTCAAATCCTGGTTTAATGTCTGCTTCTTTCCAATTGAACTGTTCGTTTTTTTAAAAATGTCTTAATACACTCATTGGTGCATTGTAATTATACATCAGCTCAATTACACATTTGCATTCATTCAGCAAAAGTGGATAGAATGTAAAGTTGCCTGATAAACTATAGAATATCCAGATAAATTTGAATTTCAGACAATGAATGGATTTTGAGTGTAATTATGTCTTTGGCAGTGTGTGTGTGTGTGTGCGTGTGTGTGTGTGTGAGAGAGAGAAAGAGAGAGAGGGAGAGAGAGAGAGAGAGATGAGAGAGAGAGAGAGAGAGAGAGAGATGAGAAGGCCCTTAAACCCTTAGGAGGGTGGCCAGGGGGTCTTAATATTTTCAGGAGCATGGCTCAGCGAGGCTTCCTGGAGGTCTCACCTTACAGCAAACCTTAGTGAAGACTGGCATCCCCTAAATGCTAGGTCCTTGCTTCCTACTTCTTTAGGACCCAGCTTGTCACCTTGCACAGGACATACTCAGCAGACACATGTCACCACCCTCACAGCGCACATTTTCCTATTTTGTCCCATTCACACCAAACATGTGAGATGTCTTAACAGTTTTCCTGAGTGTGTGCCACTCTGCATTATAGCCACATTCCTTGTATTTACTAAGATTCTTTTTTTTTTTTTTTTGCGGTACCGGGGATTGAACGCAGGGGCGTTCTACTTCCGGGCTACGCCCCCGGCCCTATTTTTTTATGCTTTATTTTTGAAACTGGGTCTCACAAAGTTGCGGAGGGCCTCGCTAGGTAGACAGAGAGAGAAAGAGAGAGAGAGAGATCGATCGATCGATCGACCGATCAGTGATCGATCATGCGCGTGCATGTGCGCTGAGGCTGGCCGGGAACCCGGATCCTCCGGTCTCTGCCTCCCAAAGTACTGGGATTACAAGCGTGCGCCACCACGCCCGGCTTTTTACTAAGATTCTTAATCTTCCCACTGAAAATGGGAATGCCATTCTTAACTGGTGATTTACAATCAAAGACAGTAGACTGGCATTTACATTTTTGGAGGTGATGCCCAGTTTTCTGTATGGCTGTCTCTCCCCTTGTCTGACCTCCTGCCCACCTGGGCCACAGGGCCACTGATAGTTTCTGCTCTGCGCTGAGGATTTGCTGTGTAACACTCGCAACCCGGCTCCGCCCTGCCACTCACATAGAGCATCTTTTGGAAAAGCCAACGACAACCGTGGTAAATTCCTTGACTTCACTCAGTGTCTGGGGTCTCCAGTTTCTTGGCATTTGTAGTTGGTGGTCTCTTTCTCTTCCTCATAATTGTTGCTCCTGGACTTCACAGTTCTAGGTTTTTCCTTGTTTTCCTCCTACCTCTTTTTCTTTTTTCTTTCTTTTTTTTTTTTTTGTGGTACTGGGGATTGAACCCAGGGACATTCTACCTCCGAG
>PVJS01061144.1:0-11066 GCA_004027185.1 Glis glis | reverse complement strand
AAAAAAAAAAAAAAAAAAAAATAGAGACCCAGGCTATAGTTACAAACGAATGCTTAAGCTACAATCACAACATGGGAAAGGAATACACTTCTATGTAATTTGCTACTTCAATAGAAAAGATTATTCCTTAGAATATACCTACCACCCTTGAGAAAATCTGGAACAGGTCATTGAATTGTATTTCAGACACAGAATATGTGCTAAATAGGGATACTGTAGTTAATCTGCTTTCCATATTTATCTATGATGTTTACTGTGTGGTTTATCATTATAGCTTGCATGGGGTGGGGTGCAATAGAATTTGCTTTAGTGTTTCAGTTTAACTAGAGATCCTAATTTAAATATCATAATTCTAATTCAAACAGTATGACTATTACAGAATATATGTTTGTTGATTTTCCCTTTTTATTAAAATTTTTGTTGTTTTGTTTTGTGACATATTGTGACCATCTGTGCAACTAGAGAGAACAGGACAGGCCAGTAGGGAACATTTCCCAGGTTTCTGTTTGAGAACCTAAACTAAGAGAATTGAAACAAACCATTTAATAGCTGTATCCTACCATTAACAGGAGTGTTGTTTTGAGTTTCTCACTTACTCTGCCCGAGATCCAGTGTCCTTATATGTAAAATGAGATTACTCTAGGGCAGTGGCTCTCCAGGTGTGGTCCAAGGGTTCTCAAGAGCCTCTTGGTGTTTGCAAGGCCACGGTTATTTTTGTAATACTGTAATATCACTTAGCTTTTTCAAGTCTACAGAGGAGTTTCCCAGAGAATGCCTGACATGTGGTGTTGTTAACAGACTGAGTGAAAAAGCAGGTGTAAGAATCAGGCTTTTTTATTAAGTCAGACAATAAAGAGATTTGCAAAAAATGTAAAGCATTGACACTCATTTATGAATTTCTTGTTTTAGAAAAAGTTGTTTTCAAAAAATTGTTTACATGTATTAGATTTTTATTTGCAAATGATTAATAAAATTAAAAATTTTCATTTCTAACAAAAATATCACTAGTTAAAACCGTACAAAAAACAAAATCTCTGTAATTTTTATGAATATAAAGGAATCCAAAACCAAAACAAATTGAGAACTGCTGGATTAGACCACAAAATTACACATCCTTTTCTTTATGAGCCCACTTCTATGAAATGTAAACAACTTAAAGTTGTTTACATTTGAATTTTGCTCTTTCAAAAGCTATTGTATTATTATAATACTTGCTACAAAGGAATCTTTACCCATTTTGTGAATATCATTTTTAAGTTCTTTCAGTTGTTGCTTTTTCAAAATTATATGTGTATAGTATATAATTGAACATTTATAAATCTCATTTCCTATTGTATCTTTTACTTTTTTTTGGTACTGGGGATTGAACCTAATGGTTTTCTATCTCCGAGCTACACCATCAGCCCTTTTTATTTTTTGTTTTGAAACAGGGTCTCACTAAGTTGCTGAGAGTCTTGCTGAGTTGCTGAGGTTGTCCTCGAACCTGTTATCCTCCTGTCTCAGCCTCCTAAGTACTGGGATTACAGGCATGTGCCACCATGCCCAGCTCTTTACATTTTGGGGGGGTACTGGGAATTGAACCCAGGGTTATTCTACCTCCGAGCTATACCCCAGCCCTATTTTTTTGCTTTTATTTTGAAACAGGGTCTCACTAGGTTGATGAGCATCTCACTGCTTGCTGAGGCTGTCCTTGAATCTTTGATTCTCCTGTCTCAGCCTCCCAAGTACTGGGATTACAGGCCTGCGCCACCACACCCAGCCTCTTTACATATTTTTGATGTGAGAATGTTTGAGGAGTTCAGGTGTGATAAATGTGTATTCCTTGAACTTCAGAACAATGAATTTTACACAATGAAAAGTGTTCTTTTTTTAATTTGGGTGTATTTGTTGGCATATTCTTTGTCTATTTGATTTATAAGTGAAAACTCCTGGAAGGAAGAAGTGCTAAGAGCCTCAGACAGTGAATGGCAGTAACAGAAGGCTTCAGGGCGTTGGCGTCCACACTTGGCCGTGCATAAGGCCTCTAACAACCACCCACGTGATGTGGTACTCATGACTTGGGGTTTCACTGTGAGAAAGACCACTTTCAAGGCTGTGGAGTCTGTCCAGTGTGGCCAGTGTGCTTTGTGCATGCCTAACATCCATAATGAGGGCTGTGCTTTCCTAAAGGAAACTGGAGGTTACCAGAGCATAGTATTTTAAACTTCAGACACTTTGTAATAGATCCAATTCAAATATATATGATCGAATACCAGCATTACCACTGATCCGGGAATGGGTAAATGATGTCATTCCATGCCTGTCCTAAAGCAGAGCAAGCATGTGAGGGGTTAAAACAGACAGGTAAGTTTGCCTCACAAGCTGCCAGCTGCCTGTCAGCACAAGATAAATCTCAAACCAAAAGTTACAGACCCACAGAGAGGTTAAAGAAAGAAACACTGTGCATCAGAACAGACTAAAGGACAAAACTAGCCTATTGATAAATTTGGTAATGAAAATAAAAATGTTAAAACTTAGAAGGCCTTGGGCTATCTTTTCACATGGATGCTGACAAAGCAAGCTAAAACAGGGACTTATATTTTATGCTGGTATAAGCAAAATAACAACCAGGCTGAGAAAGAGATAGGGGTAACCCATATAAGCTCCGCATTTTTCAAGAAGAGAGTCTCAGTTCTGAGCTCTCCATCATGTCTCTGTGTTACCTTTGCTTGTGCAATAAATCTTGCCTTGTATTAAGTTCCAACTGAGTCTGCCGGTAATTAATTCCTATAGTCTCTGAGGGGTAGAACCCACGACTGGGTGGGTTCTAACATCCATGTGGGCGGTTTGGGTGGGTGATGTGACCACCCAAACCGTTAACACTACTTATACTTCATCAAAATGAAACCCTGTTGTTACATAGTATATAGGGATACTGTACTTTGTGTACATAATATCTAGGAAATCTGGAAAAAAGTCCACTTTTTTTGTGTGGTACTGGGAATTGAACTCGGGCATTCTACCTCTGAGCTACACCTTTAGCTCTTTAAAAAAAGTTTGTTTTTGAAATAAGGTCTCACTAGGTTGCTGAGTGTCTCGCTATTTTGCTGAGGTCATCGTCGAACCTGTGATCCTCCTGTCTCAGCCTCCCAAGTACTGGGATTACAGGCGTGCTCCACCATGCCCAGCATTAGTTAATGCCACATTCTTAAAGCACTTAGTAACAATGCCTGAGAATATTTTCATACCAACCCACAGCAACTATGTTTTCAGTGACCAGGAAATGAGTAATGTAGAGCGAGCTGTTGATTTTATAGATGATTTTGTTGTGAGAAAAAAAAGGTGCTTTGTTTGTGAACTGTAATATTGGACACTTTTTCCCATTCACATAGACTTTCTGTTTTCAGACTTGCTGCGTACAGTAGAATCAGACCGGGTCAGGCTTGCTCATTTTGATAAAAGTACAATGCCTGTGAATCTTGGACTTTTTTTTTGGCAGTACTGGGGATTGAACCCAGGGGCATTCTACCTCCGAGCTACACCCACAGCCCAATTTTTTATTCTTTATTTTGAAACAGGGTCTCACTAAGTTGTGGAGGGCCTCACTAAGTAGCTGAGGCTGGCCGCGAACCTGGATTCTCCGGTCTCAGCCTCCCAAGTGTTATGGTAAGACCCTTTGTCCCGGAGAGACCACCAGGAGACCAAGCCGTATGCAACCGCAGAAGAGCTATTTATTCAAGCTTAATCTTAGGTGCCCGACATAAACTGACACAGCAGTTCAATACGGGGACCCCAAGCACGTTTTTCTTTCAGTTTTTATAATTTTTAAACAAAGAGCCTCAGTTTCCCTCTGTTAATTGGACAGTCCCACGTGGGGTTTTTCTGACCTTTACAATGGTTGGTTATAGATACAGTTGATCATCACAGACTGGTTAGACATTCGCTGTCCTTGTATTGGAAGATCTTTTCTCTAACTTTCCAGACTGTTACAGTAATAGTAACCACAATAACCATTAATCTATAGAAGGCCATCTTGACCTCAGTCAGGAGGGTCCCAAGTAAAGATGTTTTGTTTTCCCAATAGATGTTTGAGTCAGGGGGTTTTTACCAAGGACATTCTGTTATTTTAGCAAAGGCCTGAGTCAGACTTGCTAGCAATTTTGCTATAACTGTTTAAGTGCCTTTACACCAAGTACTGGGATTACAAGCGTGTGCCAGCGTGTGCTACCACGCCCGGCTTTGGACTTTTTCTTTAAGCACTCAGGATCAAAATTGCCAGTTGTAGCGGACGCTGCTTGCTCTGTAGTCCTGCCATGGAAGGTTGCTGCTTCAGGCAGCTCCCTGAAAATTGTTCCGTGGTTCCTGCCATGGAGGTCGCTGCTCAAGGCAGCTTCCTAACAATAGTCTTTCTCGCATGAAAATGACACAAAGTCTGATATAATTTGAAGACTTATATTTAATATTTGGGGGGTCGGGGAGAAGATAGCTGACAATTCTCCTGACCATCTGTAGCCAGCACCTTACTTTTATAGAAACTTTAGACAAGGCATCATAAAAGTTAATCAAACACAGAAGCTAACAATTGTCACAAGATAAAGGTCAGTGAGGCAGAGTGACAAGCTTGGAGGAAGGAGGGTTTAAACATTACTGGGTGGAGAGGACATCAAAGACCACACCTTAGAGATTATACCAGGTCCCTTGGAATATGTCTGCTTGTGGGCAAATCCCACCCAGCCAAATACCATGTATTCAGACTGGGCCAGTCCAAGATGATAATCTCATTGTGGTTCTAAGATGGCCCTTGACAATCAAAGAGTTAACTTTTCAGTGTAGGAAAAGCAGCACACCAAAAGCATGACATTTCTTGCTTTTGATTGAAAATTTATGAAAACTTTAGTTTGTACTTCACGAGACTCTTGTGTTTAATTATAAAAATTGTCATGATATAGCTTTAATTAATCATACTATTCTTAACATTCGTGTTTTAATACCTTTCTGGTCTCTGCCACAACCCTTAGGAGATATTTTTTAATCTCCTTTTGAAAAACAAAGGTGTTGCAATAATTGTTGAATTTGAGCTGGGCATGGTGGTGCACGCTTGTAATCCCAGTACCGGAAAAAAACAACTGTTGAATTTGAAGCTTGGTTCCTTATATTTTCTTTTCCTTTTTTATTATACTCACTACTGTCTGGATTCACCTTATTTATTTATGTGTTTAGGATCTGTCTCTCCCTCTTGTCTCCACTTCATAAATTCCAGGAAGGCAGGCTCGCTGTCTCATTCAGTGCCGTATCCTCAGCGCATAATGAAGTGCATGGCACACAGAGGTGACAGCTCTGAGGGCACAGCTACTTCTGGCATGCCAAACACTCTTTCACTGACCTCAGATTCAGCCTGTGAAGCTCCCAGCATCTGTCATTGGAAAATGGCACATAATTGAAATCTATTCTGTGTCCCTGGACTACACATCCTCAAAGATCTATAATGTTAATATTCTTCGTATGCATCAGAAGGTAAGGTAGCAAAAGTAGGGAGAGTATACCTTTTTTTTTGGTACTGGGGATTGAAACCACAGGCATTCTACCTCTGAGCTATACTCCCAGCCCTATTTTATTTTTTATTTTGAAAAAGGGCTTCACTAAGTTGCTGAGGCTATCCTTGAACTTGCAACCCTCCTGTTTCAGCCTCCCAAGTACTGAGATTACAGTGTGTGTCACCATGCCCGGCTTGAGTATGCCTTAGGGAGAATCTACTTTGTGGCAACCAAACTTCCCTTTAATCATAAAGTCAGTTGTTTATACAAGGAAACTCAATATGCAAATGTATGTAACAAACTGAATTCAAAACTTAAAAAAACCAAATATCTCACTAGGATAAACACTCATTAAACATTTAATAGCTTATATGGGCTCTGAACTGGTATGTTGTGCTTAACTGTGTCCCACCAAAATTCTTATGTTGAAGCCCTAACTCCCAATGCTTCAGAATGTGACTGTATTTGGAGGTAAGACTTGAAAGGGGTGATTAAGTTAAAATGATGTTATAGGGTGGGGCCTATTCCAGTTGGCTTGTTGTCCTTATAAAAAGGAAGTTTTGAAGCCGGGCATGGTGGTTTGTAATCCCAGTACTTGGGAGGCTGAGACCAGAGGATCCAGGTTCATGGCCAGCTTCAGCTACTTAGTGAGGCCCTCCTCAACTTAGTGAAACCCTGTTTCAAAAATAAAGAATAAGCCGGGCGTGGTGGCTCACGCCTGTAATCCCAGTACTTGGGAGGCTGAGACTAGAGGATCCGGGTTCGCGGCCAGCCTCAGCTACTTAGTGAGGCCCTCCGCAACTTTGTGAGACCCGGTTCCAAAATAAAGGATAAAAAATAGGGCCGAGGGTGTAGCTCAGAGGTAGAACGCCCCTGGGTTCCACCCCTGGTACCAAAAAAGAAAAAAAAAAAAGAATAAAAAATAGGGCTGAGGCTGTAGTCCAAGGTAGAATGCCCCTGGGTTCAATCCCCGGTACTGCAAAAAAAAAAAAAAAAAAAAAGAAGTTTGGACACATGAAGGAGACACAATAAAGACAACATGAGAATATACCGAGAAGGAAGCTGTCTGCAAGCAAGGAGAGAGGCCTCAGAAGAAAGGAGCCCTGCTGACACCTCGATCTTGGACTTCGGACCTCCAGACCTGTGAGAAAACAAATTCCTGTTGCGTAAGCTACCCTCCACCCTCTGTCATATTTTATGACAGCCTTAGCCAATTGAGACAGGGAGCCTAAATCTCACAGCTGTATTCAAAGCACTTTGATACAATCAACAAATGTTCACTCTGGTAAGGTCCTGATGAGGCAGAATAGAAATACTAGGCAGAAAGGAGACATTGGGAAAATATAGATTTAAAATTTTGAAAGTTCATAATCTAACTCCACCCTATAGGGTGTGTTCAGTCAGGCAGAAGCCTTAATGAGTCCACACCCTTAATCACAATGGCTCCTCTCCACACCTGAGATGCTTAATGTAAATAGGGTGGGTGAGGACAAAGATCAGACCCCAACCCCTATCTGTTGCCAGGGAAACTGAGGACTAAGAGGAAGTCCTGCCCTCCACTGTTTGACCCTATCTACCCCCTCCTATAAAAGAACTGAGAAAGCACGCGGCCTCTCTCTTGCTCGCTTGGAATGGACACATGCAGAGACTCGCTCTCCCCTTTTGAGATGGCCCCCAACCTGTATCCCCACCTTTCTTAATTAAACCTTTGCCTTTTTCTGATGGCACGTGTTGAAATTCTTATTCATCATGCAGGCCAAGGACCCACAGAATTAGCATGTCTCCCCATGATAGTCCCACATACTCCCTCAATGTCTGCTATCCTAAATTGGGAATTTTGGCAATATCAAAGCTATCTTTTAGAAGACAGGCCAAACTTTTCCTTTCCCTGGCATTTTAAAACAGTGTGTGGGGGAAACTTTTGGTGTGGAGAAGAAAGAAATTTACGTGAAAATTTTAAATGTAGTCAGGTGTGGTGGCATACACCTGTAATCCAAGAACTTGGGAGGCTGAGACAAGAAGATCACAGGTTCAACAACAGCCTCAGCAGTTCAAGGAAACTCTCAGCAACCTAGCTGAGAGTTTGTTTTGAAACAAAAAATAAAAAGGGCTACAGGTAAGCTTGGAGGCAGAATGCTCCTGAGTTCAAATCCCCAGTACCACAAAAACAAAAAAAACCCTAAACATACCAGAAATAGAAAATCGTACAATGAATTTCCACATACCTATCACCCATCCAACAAGTACCAAGATTTGACTTATTTTTCATGTCTCTTCCTTTTTTCCTTATAGTTCCTATTTGTATTAGTCAATTTTTTGACTACATAGTGACACAAATTATGTATATTGGTAAAACATTAAATTCATATTAATACAGATAAATTGAACACTTAGATAAAATATTTATAATCTCAGAATTCCAAACTAGAAGTATTGGGCCATGCAGTCTAACTTTGAAGGAATTTCCAAAAGCCACGGCCCCATTTTATACCAGCAGTGTCTGAGGGTTCCAGTTTCTCCAGATCCTTGCCAACATCTGTAGTATAGCACTGCTGTGCACCCATCACCACCATCCATCTCTAAAACCTTTTTCATATTCCCATGTTGAAACTACATCCATTAAAAACTTATCTCCCCAATTCCCTTTCCCTGGTAACCATCTATTTTCTGTATGAATTTGACTTCTCAAGGCACTTCATTTAAGTGCAATCATACAGCATTTATCCTTTTGTGCTTGGGTTTGTTTCACTTAGCCTAATGTCCTCAAGGTTCATCCATGTGTATAGCACGATTCAGAATTTGCTTTGTTAAGGGTGAATAATATTCCACCATATATATTTTTTTTGGTTATTCATTTATTCATCCATCAATGAACACACGTTGCTTCCACATTCTTACTATTGTAAATACAGATGTTCCTCAACTTGCAATGAGGCTATTTCCTGATAAACCCATTGTAAAGTTGAAATGTTTTAAGTGGAAAATGTATTTCATACACCTTAACCTACCGAACATCATAGCTTAGCAACACAGTAGGAAATAGAATAAAGTTGCTAATCAGCTAACTTGAAGGTAAGATTATCCATGGAGCCCAGTATAATTAAATGTGGAAGGGATGGGTAGAAGAGCTTCAGTGATGGAGTATGAGAAAGACGCAAGCATTGGCCTGGAGCCCAGGAGTGAGGGTGACCTCTAACACCTGGAAAAGAGAAAGAAACTGTCTCCACCAGAGCCTCCAGGAAAAAAAAGAGGCCTGCCATGTCTTGGCTTCAGCCTAGTGAGACCCATTTTGAAATTCTGTCCTACAAAATTGTAAGATAAATTTGTGCCAAATTTAAGCCAACAAGTTTGTGGCAATTTGTTACAGTAGCAACTAAAAACTACCACAATATCAAAGAACTTGGAAGAAAAAAATTCCTTTTGAATGTATCCTAAAATTTTGGCAGGAAGAATTTACATACTGGCGCACACACACTTGTAATCCCAGTACTTGGGAGGCTGAGACCAGAGGATCCGGGTTCGTGGCCAGCCTGAGCTACTTTGAGGCCCTCCGCAACTTAGTGAGACCCTGTTTCAAAATAAAGATTAAAAAATAGGGTTGGGAATGTAGACCAGAGGTAGAATGTCCCTGGGTTCAATTCTTGGTACCACAAAAAAAAAAGTTTATATACAAATGTTAAAATGTTGTTTGTAATGCAGGGCGTGGTGGTGCACGCTTGTAATCCCAGTACTTGGGAGGCAGAGACCAGAGGATCTGGGTTCGCAGCCAGCCTCAGCTTAGTGAGGCCCTCCGCAACTTTGTGAGATCCGGTTTCAAATGAAGTATAAAAAATAGGGTCGGGGGCGTAGCTCGGAGGTAGAACGCCCCTGGGTTCAATCCCTGGTACCCCCCAAATAAAAAGGTTGTTTGTATACAAATGTTAAATAATTACAATAAATAGCAAATACATTATAGCATATTCCACATAATGGAATGTTAGAAATTAAAATAAATCTTACAAAGAATGTCTCTATATGGAAAAATTTTTTTTAAATTTTTTTTGCGGTACCAGGGATTGAACGCAGGGGCGTTCTACCTCCGCGCTACGCCCCCGGCCCTATTTTTTATACTTTATTTTGAAACCGCGTCTCACGAAGTTGTGGAGGGCCTCACTAAGGAGAGAGAGAGGGAGAGACAGAGAGTGAGAGAGAGAGACAGAGAGAGCTGAGGCTGGCCATGAACCCGGATCCTCTGGTCTCTGCCTCCCAAAGTACTGGGATTACAAGCATGCGCCACCACGCCCGGCTGGAAAAATATTTTTAGTAGTATAAAATCAAGGCAGGGTAGGTGGCACACGCTTGTAATCCCAGTACTTGGGAGGGTGAGACAGGAGGATGCAAGGTTTGCGGCCAGCCTCAGCTACTTAATGAGGCCCTCCACAACTTAGAGAGACCCTGTTTCAAAATAAATAAAAAAATAGGGCTGGGGGTGTAGTTCGAAGGTAGAATGCCCCTAAGTTCGATCCTCAGTACCACAAAAAATGAAATAAAATAAAATTTAGATGTTATCCATTCACAGATATAAGCCCAGAGGGAAAGACATTCAAATATGACTTCTAGAATCCAGATGGTAGAATTATGATTAATTTCTTTAAATGCTAATTTCTTTTTCGGTACCAGGGATTGAACGCAGGGGTGTTCTATCTCCGCGCTACGCCCCCGGCCCTATTTTTTTTATGCTTTATTTTTGAAACCGGGTCTCACGAAGTTGCGGAGGGCCTCGCTAGGTTGAGAGAGAGAGAGACAGAGATTGAGAGAGAGAGAGGAGAGAGGAGAGAGAGAGATCGATCGATCGCGTGCGTGCTGAGGTTGGCCGCGAACCCAGATCCTCCGGTCTCCGCCTCCCAAAGTACTGGGATTACAAGCATGTGCCACCACGCCCGGCTTTAAATGCTAATTTGAAACTAAAATTTCTATTTTTCCTTTAAAACTAAAATTTCTATTTTCCTTTTTTTTCTTCCAGAGACATAGAGATTAGGAAAGTAAGAAATACACATTGAAGGGAGAATGCAGGCCATCTCCAGAGAGACGCTTTCTAATCCTTCTAGAAATAGAAAAAGGGTAAGAGAGTTAGAATCTCTGTATTTGAAAGATATAGAGATTACTAGCAATTAAAAATACAGCAAAATCTTGAAATAGTATTCTGAGTTTTTGAAAGAAAAACATACGTGTGGATTTTTTTTTTTTTTTTTTTTGCAGTACTGGGGATTGAATCCAGGGGCATTCTACCTCTGAGCTACACCTCCAGCCCTATTTTTTATTCTTTATTTGGAAACAGGGTCTAAGTTGTGAAGGGCCTATGTACCTAAGGCTGGCTGTGAACCTGCGATTCTCCTGTCTCAGCCTCCCAAGTACAGGGATTACAAGCATGCGCCACCACACCCAGCATACATGTGGATTTTTTTTGCGGTACTGGGGATTGAACCCAGGGGTATTCTACCTCCGAGCTACACCCCCAGCCCTATTTTTTATTCTTTATTTTGAAACAGGGTCTCACTAAGTTGCGGGGGGCCT
>PVJS01061143.1:0-11065 GCA_004027185.1 Glis glis | reverse complement strand
AAAAAAAAAAAAAAAAGGAAGAAAGATAATCCTGGAAGCAGCAGGAATTGTTTTTGGGAGAAAGACATGGGGTGAAATAGAAATAGAAATAGCTTGAAAAAGAAAGAGCAGCCAAGAGGTTATTCCAGTAGTTCCAGCTATATATTATACTGGTTCAAACTAGGCAGCAGCCCTGGAGACAGGGAGAGGACAGAGTCGAGAGGAACGCCAGGGATAAAATTGGGTGAGCTGGTGACTGAATTTGGGGAATAAGTGAAGGAAAGGGAGAACTTAAAGGCTTAAAGTAAATCAAGGCCATATAACAAAGATATTTATTGCCATGATGTTGACAGAGTAGCAGAAAAATATAAACAAAGCAAACGCCCATCAAAAGAAAATGGTTAAATACATGGTGTGTCCATACTCTAGGACATTATGCTGCTATTATCAGGAATCGATCAGATCCAGATGAGCTGCACTGCAGAGATTTCCTTGTAGTACAGTTAAATAAAATTCATTGTGGAACTCATGTAAGATAGTCTCACAGGGCCTGGTGATGCACCCCTGTAATCCCAGGACTTGGGAGACTGAGACGAGAGGATCTCAGCAACTTAGTGAAACTCTCAGAAACCTAGTGAGACCGTTTCAAAATTAAAAAATTAAAAAAGGCTGGGGGTGTAGCTCAGAGGTAGAACACCTTTGGGTTGAGTCCCCAGTACCACACACACACACAAAGATAATCTTGCTGCCAGGTGTGGTGGCGCACGCTTGTAATCCCAGAATTTTGGGAGGCGGAGACCAGAGAATCCTGGTTCGTGGACAGCCTCAGTGCTCTCTCTCTTTCTTGCTCCCTGTCTCTCTCTCCCTGTCTCTCTCTCTCGCTCTCTCTCTCTCTCTCTCTCTCTCTCTCTCTCTACATAGTGAGAACCTCCGCAACTTCGTGAGACCCGGTTTCAAAATAAAGTATAAAAAAATAGGGCCGGGGGTGTAGCGCGGAGATAGAACGCCCCTGCATTCAATCCCCGGTACTAAAAAAAAATAAAAAAATAAAAATAAAAAAATAAAAAAATAAAAATAAAAAATAAAAATAAATTAAAAAAAAATAGGGCCGGGGGTGTAACGTGGAGGTAAAATGCCCCTGGGTTCAATCCCCGGTACCACACACACACAAAAAAAGATAATCTTGCTGATAGAAAAGCAACACACAAGAAAGTTAAATATGTATGTATATGTAGATACCTATGCAAACATGTGTGTGTATTTTATTGTGATCAGTGGATAAAGGAAAAATACGAAAAATATTATAGTTTTAAATGTGGGGGTAAGTAGAGGAAGAAATAAGGGGAAAGCAAAACACTGTATTATAAAAAGCCTGTGACTCTATTTTTGTCAAATTGCATATGGCTATATAGACATAAAAAGATGTGTTTTTTATAGATTTTTACAGATGGTGTTTTACAGATTCCAATTAGTTTTAACTTTCTTATATTGTATTTATAAAATTTATATTTACCCCCACAATATGTGAACTAAAAATACTTTAAAGTATATTCACTTTTAAACCCACTTTAGATACATTCTTATTGTAGATAAACACAAATCAAGGTGTCTTTTTGCAGCCATTTCAACATTCCTCTCATATGAGATCTTGATCCTGCTGTGGTCATTTATCACTGCGTGAACTCAGTGATAGCAGTTTACCTCATCTCTCTCTCAGCCTGATTTTTTTCTTGTTAAAAAAAGGGAATAGCCGGGCGTGGTGGCGCACGCTTGTAATCCCAGTACTTTGGGAGGCAGAGACCGGAGGATCCGGGTTCACGGCCAGCCTCAGCTCTCTCTCTCTCTCTCTCTCTCTCTCTCTCACTCTCTCTCTCTCTCCCTCCCTGTCTCTCTCTCTCTCTCTACCTAGTGAGGCCCTCTGCAACTTCATGAGACCTGGTTTCAAAATAAAGTATAAAAAATAGGGCCGGGGGCGTAGCACAGAGGTAGAACGCCCCTGGGTTCAATCCCCAGTACCGCAAAAAAAAAGGGGGAATAATAATCTCAACCCTAGAGGTTGTTATTAGGGTCAAATAAAAGAATATCCATGTAGTGCCAGCCCATAGCAGACTCTCCACAAAGCCAGCTACTGTGTTCAGTACTCTGGAGGCCGCTCTTTGGCCCCACTCACCAAGGTGACATGGTTGATGGACTCAGCCATGGCCTTTAGTTCCTACCTGACCATCCACCTATACTTTTCTTTCCAGTTCTAGGGACCATGGCCCCCTCCTCTTTTGTTGGACTTTGATCTTGTTTGACTTGAGGCCAGGAAGAAGTTCTGGGCTGCTATCCAGTGAGCAGGCACCAGGGCCCACAGTTTCTTCCTCATCCTATTTTAGCAAACTTACTTCTTCATTTAAAATTTACCTTTAAGCCGAGTATGGTGGCATACACCTGTAATCCCAGTACTGGGGAGGCTAAGACAGGAAAATCACAGGTTCAAGGACAACCTCAGCAAGTAGTGAGATTCTCATCAACCTAGTGAGACCCTGTTTCCAAATAAATAGGGCTGGGGGTGTAGCTCAGAGGTAGAATGCCCCTGGGTTCAATCCCCAATGCCACAAAAACAACAACAACAACAAAAAAAAACTTACCTTCAGATTCAGAGTATATTTGCAAACCTCCTGGCCACACTTAATTTAATATATGAAAGCCTTTTTTGTAAGTTTTTTTTGGGGGGTATCATTTTTCTTGCAAGTTTTGCCCACAACATAAAGAATAGGATTAAACAAATGTGGAATTTAGGTGTAATAGCAAGAATAAGTGCTATCTGACTAGCTAATATATTTACAAAGGTGCCACTCCCCTCCCCCAGCCCCACCAAAAATAATAGAAATGATTTTAAATTTTGACACAGATTTGATCAAATTACTGTGACAAAACTAAAATCACCTTATATTTGCTGAGCATCTGCGTTCCTGGCACAACCAGAGATACTAAGACGTTTCAGGTGAGGCTGTACTATGCTGGTACTGAGGTTGTTTATGGTATTGTCGTTTCATTTTTAGCCAAGAAATTCCATGTAAGACTGAAAAAAACATAACCATTCGGTTTGCTGAATTCTCTGTTTTGTTTCTAAGATATATCACAGATAGGGAAAATGTATAAATATATTTATGAATGTAAACCCAAATCACTTGAGAGTTTCCCTCAAAAGTTAGCTTTTAGAGCACAGAGTATTAAAACTAGAGTCTGCCCCAGCCCAGAGCTTTACCAAAGGAACAACCAGGAATTCTCTGATTTTTTTTTGTTTTGCTTTGTTTCATATTTTATTTGTGTTAGAATTCCTGAATAGAGTTTCCTTCTTTTTCTGTCTCCAAATCCACTTCAGTCTTCTTCAAACAGCAGAGCATTTTTAACATTTTGCAAAATAAGCCTTCAGATGTAGCCACTCATGAGAAAAAATCTATTCAGTTTGGTTCCCACAATTAATATATGGACAGAAACCAACATTCACTGAACGTTTATAATGCCTCAGGCATTGACATGCTGGACGGGGTCACTTTTTGTTGTAGGCAGCTGTCCTGTGTATCCTGGGATGTTTAGTGGCACTCCTGGCCTCTACCCACAAGATATCAATAGCATACCTCTGCTTCACCCCAACCCCACTGTGACAACGAAAAATATCTCATCAAATGTCCCTTGAGGGGACAAGCACTCTGGTTGAGTACTACTCACTGTTCTAGACACTTCACCAAGTTTATGTACTCTTCACAACAGAGACTATAAGAATATAAGTAATTTTCTCAAGGTCCCATAGTGGGTTAGTAAGTGGGGGTTTCTTGGAATTCCAGTTAATATAATCCTACAATTGTTCTCATTTAGAGATCATGCCAGGAGACAGGCAGAGATCGGACTTAGATTCCGTTGTACTGTGGATCTGAACTGTCCCCCGGAGGTTCCTGTGTAGGAGGCTTGGTCCCCGTGGGGTGGTGTCCAGAGGCGGGGCCTTTGGAAAGGTGATTGGATTTTGAGGCTCCGACCTCATTGTCTCAGTCAGCATTCTCACTGCTATAATCCAAGACAACTGACCCCACAACTTAGGGCAAGGAAGGTTTATTTGCTGACAGTTTCTTGGCGATCTTGGAGTTCAGTCCCTGTGAGGCCGGGGTGCAGAGCTGGAGCAGGAAGCAGAGCGGGGGAGAGCACAGGGCCTCTGCTCCTCACATCACGGAGGCCAAAGCAAGAGAGCAAGCAAGGGAGGAGAGAGCCATATACAGTCCCCAAGGCCACACCCCCAGGAGCCCTCCCTCGCAACCAAGCCCCCCTTCCAACACTGCTACCTTGTTTCAGTAAGGGCTAGAGGGACATTCTAAATCCAAACCATTACACTCATCAATAAATTAATTCATCAGTGGATTAACCCATTGATGAATTCATTATTGAATAGACTGTTGGGAGGAAACAATAAGAGATGGGATCTAGCTGAAGGCAGTAGGTCTTCTGAGGCACACCCCGGGGACTGCACCTGGTCCCTGGCCCCTTCCTCTCTCCGCTCCCTGGCTGTCATGAGCTGAGCAGCTCTCCTCTGCCATGCCCTTCCGCCATGATGTTTTGTTTCGCCACAGCCCTAGAGCACAGGAGCCAATCATCCGTGGACTGAAATCATGAGCCCAAATCAATCTTTCCTCCTTTCCCTTGTTTTTCTCAGGTATTTTGTTACAATGATAAAAAGCTGACTAATACTAAGCTAGTTTCAACATTTCTTTTTTTTTTTTTTTGTGGTACCGGGGATTGAACCCAGGGGCGTTCTACCTCCGAAGGGGCGTTCTACCTCCGCGCTACACCCCCGGCCCTATTTTTTTATACTTTATTTTGAAACCGGGTCTCACGAAGTTGTGGAGGGCCTCACTAGGTAGAGAGAGAGAAAGGGAGAGAGAGAGAGAGAGAGAGCTGAGGCTGACCGCGAACCCGGATCCTCCGGTCTCCACCTCCCAAAGTACTGGGATTACAAGCCTGCGCCACCACGCCCGGCCTAGGTTCTAGATTTCTTAAAACATTCAGTTTCTTCTGAGTGCCATTCCTTTCTAATACCTCCTGCATCTCAAACCCTGTCCTGATCCCTTGGCATGCTTATAGATGCCGTCAACCCCCTGCTCTCCCTTCCAACAAAAATCTCATTTCTCCTTGAGAGATCAAAGCTAACATGCGATTTCTTTCTTTCTTTCTTTAGATTTTTCCTCTTCATCTCAAAACTTTCTAGCACTGGCTAACCCATCCTTCACCCTCCTTGTTTCTAAGACCAACAACCTTGATCATACCCTCCTCTCTTCCCCTGATCTTACTTCATGAGTTATCCCTATTACAAGTTATCCCTATTACAAAACTTCGGTTCTTCCCTAGGTCTGAAAACACACTTATCCTGCTGTGATGGTTAATTTTATATGTCAACTTGACTGGATCATGTGCTCAAATATTTGGTCAAACATTTTTCTAGATGTTTAAGTGACCATATTTTTAGATGAGGTTAACATTTTACTCAGTAGACTTTGGGTAAAGCAGATTACCTCCATGGTGTGGGTGGGTCTCATTCAATCAGTTGAAGGTTTTAATAGAAAAAGATTGGCCTCCTTGGGGAAGTAGGGATTCTGCTAGCAGATTGCCTTGGGCTTAAGCTGAAACTCTTCTCTGGGTCTCCAGCCTGCCAGCCTACCCTTCAGATTTTGAACTTGCTAGCCCCCACATTTGCATTAAGCCAATTACTTAGAATGTATCTCTCTGTATAGACATCTGATTGCTCTGTTTCTCTGAAGAACCATTCTTAAAATACCTTTCTCCTGAAGCTGCTTTCATCTAAGCTCAAATTCCCCCTTCTCCACAGTCAGCCCCACCAACCTCACTCCTTCCTCAGATGGGATTGTTCTTACATCCTTCAGAAGGTGATGTTTGAGATGTTGCAGATTCTGCATGGTGAGGACAAAGGCTATATCTATTTATTTCATTGTTAACATTTCCCAAGTCATCCAGCACAATTACTTGAACATAGTACACAATTAAGCTAATTTACTTGAAATGTCAAACTCTTCCTCTAAATAATATTAAAAATAATTAAAACTTGGAAAACTGCAACAATATCCTTTTGATATTTCTAGACTTAGATGTTTGTTTTTGAACTTTGTTTATTAATAACACACATTCTGGGAGATTTGGTCTTCTTTTCTCTTAACAAAAATGTTCTTCAGAAAGTTGTAATAAAAAAAAACCCTCAAATGCCAAAACCTATATCTTTACTTATGGAACTTCAAGATCAGGCTAATCATCCCACAACTCAAGTGGTGATGACTGACTGGCAGATACTCTTTTACTTGCCTAAGAGTTTAATGCCTCCATCCCCCTCCATAATGCCTAGAATGCCCACAGAAATTTAGAACATTAGGGGAAATTTGAATTATGTGTTAAATTAGATTTTTTAAAGTCAATAAGAGGAAAAAATGCAACAGGGTTGAGAGGACACATATTTCTGATGTTAGTGAAAACAGTTATATTGGATGGAATTTTGACCTTTATGCTAAAAACCAGAAATTGTATTTTAAAACAGAGACATACTTTTAGGGAATTACAAGGAGCTTTTTAAGACACACTGGGGACTTACCATGGATGTTTTTAAAAAGTTTTCAGCAATTCTCAGAATGCTTAAAATTGAAGAGGTAAAAAACTTACCTGTAATAACAAAATCACTACAAATCAAATCACTTTCATTTTTATATTTGTCTTTGGTTCTTGGCCATATGAATGTATAAATTTTCCACTTTATTACAAAATCTTTTGAACAGACATTCCTCTATCCACAACACTTTTTTAAAAATACATATCAAAGTAAGTTACAGACAGTATTATACTTATCACAACCAAGTGGGATTAATGCTAAGTATGCAAGGCTGGTTCAACATTCAAAATTAATTAATATATTCCATCATATCAACAAACTAAAGGAGAAAAATCGTGTTATTCAATAGATGCATTTAAAAAAGCATTTGACAAAAAAAAAAAACTCAGTAAACCAGGAAGAGAGAATGTCTTAGTTCATTTTCTGTTGTTATACCAGAATACCACAGACTGGGTAATTCTGAAGGCAGAGCATGGCCCTGGCATCGGGTGAAGAACTTGCTGCCTCATAATAATAGTGAAGGGAATTACACAGTGAGACAGGGCAGGCATGAAAGGTCAGATCTTTCTTTTGCTTCTTAGAAAGCCACTAATTTCCAGGTCTTTGACCCATCTGGAGTTGACTTTTGTGTGGGGTGAGAGGTAGGAATATAATTCCATTTTTCTACAAATGGATTACCAGTTTTCCCAACACCATTTGTTCGAAAGGCTGTCTTTTCTCCAATTCATGTGTTTAGCACCTTTGCCAAAAATCAATTGGCTATAAGTGTGTGGATTTGTTTCTGTATCTTCTATTCTGTTCCATTGGTCTATGTGGCTGTTTTTGTGCCAATAACATGCTGTTTTTATTATTATAGCTCTGATCTATATTATAGCTCTGAAGCTACTAGAGGAAGGCAGGGAATAGGTCCAATAATCCAACATATAGGCACAGATAGAAACTTCCTCAACAAGATCCCCAAAGCTCAGGAAATCAAAACAAGAATTAATAAATGGGATGGCATTAAACTAAAAAGTTTCTTCTCATCAAAGGAAACCATCAAGAGTCTAAAGAGAAAACCTACAGAATGGGAAAAGATCTTTGCCAGCTATCCCTCTGATAGAGGACTAATATCTAGAATATACAAAGTACTTAAAAGACTTAACACCAAAAAAACCCCAACAAATAACCCAATCAAGGAATGAGCAATTGAACTAAATAGATACTTCACAAAAGAAGAGCTACAAATGGCCAATAAGTACATGAAAGTATGTTCAACATCATTAGCAATCAGGGAGCTGCAAATCAAAACTATGCTGAGCATGAGAAGGAGGGAAGGGGGAGTGAAGGGGGTGGGAATTGGGGGAGGGCTAAATGAGTGATGTGTGCATGTATGCCTCTACCACCCTGAACCTCATCAAGATGTATGATTGCAATGCACCAATTAAAAAAAAAACTATACTGAGATTCCATCTAGCCCCAATCAGAATGGCAATCATCAAGAAGTCAAAAAAATAATGAATGCTGGCAAAGATATGGGGAAATAGGAACTCTTCTACACTGTTGGTGGGATTGCAAATTAGTATAGCCATTATGGAGATCAGTGTGGAGATTCCTCAGAAAATTGGGAATGGATCCACCATATGATCCAGCTATACCACTCCTGGGTATCTTTCCTATGGGAATGAAATCAGAAAATTATAGTAATATATGCATACCCATGTTTATAGCAGCACAATTCATAATAGCCAAATTATGGAACCAACATAGGTGTCCATCAACAGATGAATGGATTACAAAATTATGGGATATGCACACAATAGAATTCTACTCAGCAATAAAGAAGAACAAAATTGTCATTTGCAGGAAAATGGATGAACCTGGAGAACATTATGCTAAGTGAGATTAGCCAGTCACAGAAAGTGAAGGGTCATATGTTTTCTCTCATATGTGGAAGCTAGGGAGTAATCGGGATACCAGAGGGACTGCAGATAATGGAGGAGAAACTTCAATGGAGCCAGGGAGGTGGTCTAGGGAAGGGGAGGGGAAGAGGGAGGATCAATGAAGGAATCACCTCCATTCACACTGTGTACATGTGAGAACACCAATGTCAATCTCAATATCCTGTATGGGGAAGGGGGAATGAGGAGGGAGCCAGGGGAAAGCCCACCAAGTGCTATGTGCATGTATATCACTATCATTATGAACTGCATTATGAGGTGAGACCATATAATACACCAACAAAAGTATATATAAAAAAGGAAAACCACTAATGCTGTTAGGGGGGCCCCATCCTCATGACTACCTAACCTTAATTATCTCCCAAAGGCCCCACCTCCAAATATCATTAATATATGAATTTAGAGCTTAAGTTTGCAGCATATGAACTTTGGGCAGAGGGGACATTCAAACCATAGCAGAGAGGATCTTCCTTAATCTGATGAAGATTATTTATCAAACACCTATAGCTGCCGGGTGTGGTGGCACACACTTGTAATCCTAGTACTTGGATACGTTGCCAAGGCTGTCCTCCAACCTCTGATCCTCCTGTCTCAGCCTCCCAAGTACTGAGATTACAGGCGTGTGCCACCATGCCCAGCTTAATTATAATTTCTTTCACCAGTCTAACTATCTGCCTTTTAGTTGGAGTGTTTAGTCCTTTCATTTTTTTTATGTAGTTACTGATAGGATTGTGTGCCTACCATCTCAGTATTGTTTTTTGGTCTCATATATTTGTTATTTTATTGCTCCTCCTTTTACTGCCTTCTTTTGGATCAATCAAGGTGGGTTTTTTTTCTATTTTTCTATTCTATCTTCTGGAGGTTGTTTTGATGATTTAGGGAATAAATTACTAGCTAACAAATCTTGAGCACCAAAACTCACAGATACAGTTCTTAATTTATACTTTTGTATTGTGTTATTTTCTTTTTCCTATGTGAAACTGTCTAATCTCCTGCTCCAAGTGTAGGCAATGCATGTGTCTCGATGTGTGTGTGTGTGTGTGCGTGTGTGTGTGTGTGTTGTGCATGTGTGGGTGTGTTGTGTGTGCAGCTATGTGCATATATATGCACACAAACATGCAAGTACACATGTCTTTGTGTGTAGTATGTGACTGTACCATGTGTTTCCCTTAATTCCTAAGTAAGTAGGATGAGTCTCAAGAGCACAATTCATAGTCTAATTATATCACTTCATTAATTTCTGAATACACAGAAGTAATTGGTTAAAGGACAACATAGTGGTCTATCAGAATTAATGGTCATGTCAAGCTCTTTAACTTGTAAGTCAGAATTTAATTCAAATGTCTGAAGAAAAAGTCGTATGTTCATAAAATCTCTCATGGTGCAGATATGGATAATGTCTGAATTTAATTCAGTATGTATTTTCATAAAATCTTACAACAAAACTCATTAAAAGCCTTAGGAAGATGTCATGCCAGCCACTGCTATTGCAGGGCAAATAAACTCTGTATCAGTTTCATGTCAACACCTTTTTTTTTTTAAAGCTGATCTCTTAAGGAAATATCTTCCTCTCCCTCTGATAATGTGGTTGAACTTTGTTTGGAAAGCTGCAGGGGAAGAGAGGTTTTATGAGAGATTTGGGGCAGACGCCTGGAGTAACACACTCCCCTTGGAGATTCATGGGATCCGGGATTGCGGCTCGCAGGTATGATGCAAGTGTGAGCATGCAGGGAAATCATGCTTAGCCACGGCCTTGCTGGGTGCAATGGTGAAACTACACTTGGGGAAATTTGAGAAATAGTTTTGTGAAATGGAATTTTAACTAAGGTCTCTTTGATCTAGCTAAGGACCTCTATATATAAGCTTTAGCAGTAATAATATTAATTTCTTTCACTTTGCTTTTGGCACTATGGTAAAGACCAAATGACACAGTCATTCAATAGATTCATGCAGTTTTGTTTGTTTTTGTCTGCAATACTGGGGATTGAACCCAGGGGCATTCTACCTCCAAGCTACACCCCCAGCCCTATTTTTTATTCTTTATCTTTTGAAACAGGGTCTCACTAAGATGCAGAGGGCCTCACTAAGAAGCTGAGGCTGGCTGCAAACACAGATCCTCAGGTCTCAGCCTCCCAAGTACTGGGATTACAAGTGTGCACCAACATGCCCAGCCATGCAGTTTTTAAGTACTTACAGTCCGGGGTATTCAGCCAAGCACCATAGGTAATCTGAAATGAAAAAAGTCTGGCCAGTATACATTTATTAAGTTACTGTTTAAAGTAGGAGGAGCTACAATATGAATAAAAATAACCATAGTAGAAGGTAGAAAGTGACACAACACAAGGGAAGTCAGGTGGCAAAGATTATTTCCAACTGGAGTTGGGATAGATCAAAGAAAGCTTGGTAAAGGAGAGGACATTTAAGTTGGGCCCTAAAGGGTGGATTAGAAATTTGATAGCAACTGATGCAACAGAGGATATTATTAGAAGTAAAGGCATGG
>PVJS01061142.1:0-11065 GCA_004027185.1 Glis glis | reverse complement strand
CAGCATGGGCGACGCTGATGCTGGGAGGCGCCTGGATGTCAGGGGCTGCGTCCTTGCTGTGGCTTCAGAGACTTTCCAGAGCCAGGAATGGCGTCCCATGCCTGCAATCCCAGCACACGGCAGGCTGAGATGGGAGGATCTTTCGGAGGCCAAGCCGAGCAACCTAGACGTTCAGCATCGTAGTGGATCCCTTTTTCAAGATAAAAATAAAATAGGACAGTGAGTGTGGCTTGGAGGAAGACTGACCCTGTGTTCAATCTCAGTACCATAAAAAAAATGAAGTGGGGCATTTGGAGAAATTCTGATCCTATTTCAGCCTCGGCCGAGGACACACTCACAGGTCACAGAGTGAGTCCCCGGGTTGTGCCTGCTGCAGGGACTGGAGCCTAGGCCTGGAGCAGGGCCTGGGAAGAGGGGCCCACCTGCACTCCCGGTCTGCACTGTCTCTCTCCTCCCTCCCCCTTACACCTGCCAGGTCTTCAGTTCTCCTAAAATGCCTCTGTCTTCCCCATTCTCCTCTCCCAAGCCCGCATCTGCCCTTTTCCCAGCCAAGGCCTCTCTCCCTCATCTGCAGCCTTCACCCTCAGCCCCCCACACCCCCAACACCCTCACCCACCAGACTCCCCATCTACAAGCCTCCCGTGGCCTCAAGTGACCAGGTGCTGGCCCCACCTGGCCCAGGAAAGCTCTCCATTGGGGGGTGAGTGAGCCAAGGCCCCATGCCATCACCCTCTGCCACCTCGTACCCTGCTCTCAGGACTCCAAACAGATTTATGATACCCTCAGGCCCCAGGCGCCAGGCCAGGGCCAGACCTGCCAACCACAGATAACACCTGGCCTGGGGGATTTTCCACTCTGGCACCACCACCCACTACCAGCCAGAGGTCTGCAGCTGCCCAGGCCCATGATGAGGGAGGGAAGGGGGCCCAGGAGTCCACCCAGGCCTGGCACGGAGAGGGAGGTCCTTGCCCGACGGTGTCTCAATACCAGCTCAGCTCCCCTCCCCCAGCAGCGCCCAGAGACATGCTGGACCTGGGAAGGAAGGTGAGACAGGGAACGCTTTCCCAAAGTGAGGCATCCCCAGATTTGGAAGAGCAGAAAAAGAACGGTATGGGATCCTTGGAATCCTGCCAGTCCATGGAAGGCCCTAAGCCTTGTGAACCCCCAGACTCCCTGGTATGGATTTCCAGGGACCCCTCCTTCTCTAGTGGGACCCCAGGAGTCTATGGATCAGAGTACCCCAATCCCTAGTCACACCTCAGCCCTCTGAGTGGCCCAGGCCTCCTGAATCAGTCCCGGGCATCCCTGAACAGCTCCCATCAGTCTTCTGGGGTCCCAGGGCCCCCCTGTGCCCACGTGTCCCTGGTCTACCCAACCATTCATTCTCCACAGTAATGACGTCCATTATTCTGCATGCGAGGGATCTGCAGAGTCATCCTTAGAAATCACCCAATTCCACCTCCTACTAAGTACGGAAGGCCCCAGAAGGCTGACCCACTAGCTGGCGCCAGGTTCATTTCTGTCTCTGGAGGCCGCACACCCAGCTCACGATGCCCTGTGGCACTGAGTCCCCATCGTCTAGAATCGTTGTCCAGTGTTTCCTGGCGTCCTGCTTCCTCCATAGACTACAGGCTCTCAGAGCCCAGACACTGAACTTCTGCAGCCCTGTGCCCGGCCCAGACTCAGGAAGAGGAACCTTTGATGGAGCCCAGGACACTGTCTTCAGCGGGGCTTCGTGATACCCCCAAATCCCGTCACCCCGGTGCTGATGTTTCTACCCGATGCCACAAAGGATTCTGGAGAGACCAGCCGCAGGAGGGACCAGGCCCTCACACCGGGGTCTCCAGGAAGGAGGAGTTTTCTCCTCGCGCTCCAGTCGCATTTCCTCACCACATCTCCCGCCTCAAAACTCAGGGGAGCCCCACGGCTAAGTAGCTGAAGCCCAGCTTGTCACTCGAGAATCCAGGACACCCGCCATCTGGTTCCCGCCTGTGTTTCCAAACTCACCTCCCAGGACAGACCTACGCATGCGCCTTGCTTCTGCCCAGGAGGCCGGCGATGTTCCAGCCTCCGGGCTCCGTCTACGCTGTGCCCCATCAGAAAGACCCTCCCCAAACACATACACCTGGAAGTCGCCTCACCCTTCAGACCCAGGACGAAGGCCCCAGCCTCCCTGCTCTGCCGCCTCCCCTCCACCACCCCCACCGTGGACAACTTTGCTTTTCTTCTCATGGTGGATTTATTTCATATCATGTTATATCCCAGGGACTTGCCCCAAATCCCACCACTTCTAACTCAACCGAAGAGGTCTCTTCCTGCAGTGGTTCCTTAAACAGCACAAAGACATCCTTCAGGGGGTCTGTGAGGTGACCTGGGGGCTGGGAGTCTCTGTGTAGTGACAACCGCACAGTATGGATGCTGTCACTGCTCCTCCTTCACCTCGGCAGACATCACTAATCCATCACGGTGCTCTTCCCACAGTGCTCAGGCAGATTGGACTCGGAATCCTGCCCATCTAGTGCTCCATGCAGCCTGTCTTTTTCTTTTTATTTATTTATTGATTGATTGATTGATTTTGTGTGTGTGTGTGTGTGTGTGTGTGTGTGTGTTACTGGGGATTCAACCCAGGACTGTTCTACCTCTGAGCTATACCTCTAGCCCCAGCCCTATTTTACTCTTATTTTTATTTTTTTGGCAGTACCAGGGATGGGACCCAGGGGCATTCTACCTCCAAGCTACACCCCCAGTCCGATTTTTTTTATTCTTTGTTTTGAAACAGGGTCTCACTAAGTTGTGGAAGGTCTCACTAAGTAGCTGAGGCTGGCCGCGAACCTGGATCCTTGGGTCTAAGCCTCCCAAGTACTAGAATAACAGGTGTGACCTCCACACCCAGTTCAGGCAGCCTGTCTTGATCCATCATGATATGACAACTCCCAAGTCCTTTAATGGAGGAGTATTTATATTTTTTAATTTAAGGTAGTGCAGGGCTTTAGTTCAGGGGTCGTCTCTGCCTCGCATCCTGGAGGCTCTGGCCTCCATCCCAGAACCTAAATAAAAAATTCAACGCAACCTGCAACTACAACTTCTGGTACCTTTCCCAATCATCTCCCAGCCTGTATTGTACCCACTGGGATCTGAACACAGCGTGATCAGCATGCAAACACAGCTGCTGTTCTACTGTTCACACACACGACTGTGGCATGGGCATGTTTCTGTGCATTGCGATACGCCACGTCCTTATCTCTTTCCGTGGTTATGTGGCACTGGCATCTTGGGCGCTGATTGCCTGTCCCCGGTACCGCAAAAAAAAAAAAAAAGCACGACGTTTTTGTGTGTTCTGGCTTTGGGAACCAAACAGGTGGTTGAATAAGAGGGTCAGGTCAGTTTGACATTCATGGCCACTTGTTATAGGTCAAGGGATACAATTGTGTGTGTGTGTGTGTGTGTGTGTGTGTGTGTGTGTGTGTGTGTATGTGTGTGTGTGTTTTACTGAGGAGTGAACCCAGAGGCATTTTACCTCCAAGCTACATCCCCAGAACTTTTTAATATATATTTGTGTGTGTGTGTTACTGGGGATTGAACTCAAGTGTGTTCTACCTCTGAGCTACACCCCCAGCCCTATTTTATTCTTTATTTTGAAACAGGGTCTCACATGTTGAAACAGAGGGACTCACATGTTGCTGAGGCTGGCCGCGAACCTGTGATCCTCCTGTCTCAGCCTCCCAAGTACTAGGATTACAAGTGTGTGCCACCATGCCCGGCTTATATTTTGTTTTGAAATAGGGTCTTCTAGGTTACTGTCCTCGATCTGTGATCCTCTTGTCTCAGCCTCCCAAGTACTGAGATTACAGGCATGCACCACCACACCCGGCAAGGGGTTCCAGATTCAAATACCACCCTGGCAATGTTTGCATGGCCTGTGTGTGGCCATTAGTTGTCTTCCCTGATGGAGTGAGGGAGGAGAGTCCTTGCCAGGTTCACTGCCAGCTCTCTGTGCACAGTGCGATCTCGGCACTTGAGCGACAGTGGCTAGGGAGAAAGTTCAGAGGTTCTGACTGGGACATCGGTGTGACCTGAGCCACAGACACAGAGTCCCCTTGTGGCATGGCAGCTGATCTGTGCTCACAGTAGTGCTACCTGTCGTGTGGAAAGGGCCACGCTCGACGGTGCCCTGGCAGGGGTACAGGCTGTGGTTCCTGTCTGGACTTCACAACAGAGGGGCCTGCCCCTGCCACAGCCCGGGTCTGGGAGAACACACAGAAGAGATAGAGCGCCTGGAGGCTCCAGAGCCCTCAGGTCACTGTGGGCCCTCCTGACCCTGCGGTGGTCAGCCTCGGGGACCAGCTCCTAGCAGGCAACAGTTTGGGGTGCATGTCCCTCCATGAGGAGCCTTCTCTGACATTGATAGAACACACTGCATCCATGAAATCATGGGTGTGATTCTTCTATGATGTATCTGTGCTAAAATATATTCTAATAAGTGTGTGGCTGTGCTAAGAAGAAAGGTTTGTCTCTATTCCTCCCAGTGTCCTCTGTTCCTCTGTCGTGGTGGGCGTTGGCATTGTGGGTGAATGTGCAGTGTCCCCATGGCCGGAGGGCAGAACTGCCTCTCCCTTCCTCTCGGGGGTCTCTGAGGACAGCAGTTTCAAACCTTTCCTTTTCTTACTATTCCTCCTTTTTTTTCTTTCTTTCTTTCTTTCATTGATTGATTGATTGATTGATCAATTTTTTATTGTAGTGCTAGGGATTGAACCCAGGGACATTCTACCTCCGAGCTAAAACCCCAGCCCCAGTTTATGTTTTATTCTGAAACACAGTCTTGTTGGGTTGATGAGAGTCTCACTACTTGCTAAGACTGTCCTCAAACCTGCCATCCTCCTGTCTCAGTCTCCCAAGTACTGGGATTACAGGTATGTATCACTACACCAGGCTCCTGGCTCTTTTTTATGATTTGAAACAGGGTCTCGCTAGGTTGCTGACAGTCGACTTGGCTAAGTTGCTGAGGCTGATCTCAAACTTGTGATCTTCCTATCCCAGCCTTCCAGGTTCTGGGATTATGAGCATGTGCCACCATGCCTGGCTTATAATTGTGGTTTTCAGTAACTTTTTATCAAAGTATAATACATGTTGGGAGCCTTGTTAGTCATCAGCTTTGAGGTCACCTCGGTCTGGCTTGGGAGGGGCACAGACTGCCCACCCAAGTGGAGATTTCTGCATGCACACAAATCTCCAAGGACCATGAGACTGATAAGCAAAGACCCTGACATCTTCCTTGTTTACCCTTTCCTTCCCTGATTCATCTGTGACTACCTTGATGTTTTTCCTTGACTCACCCCATGACTGTGTTGCTGTCTCCTGTGATTAATAATTTCTTACAATGTTTTGGTTCAAATTCTCAATAAAAGCAAGATGCTGGTGGAAGGACAGGAGGAGAGATATCTCTCTCCTCCCCAGCCTTCCCAGCTGTCTTGTTGACTCCATTGTCATTCATGCGAGAGACTTTTTTCTTTTTTTGTGTGTGTGTTACTGGGGATTGAACCCAGGGACATTCTACCTCTGAGCTACACCCCCAGTCCTATTTTTTAAAATTCTTTCAAATTCTTTTTTAATTATTTTTGTCAGGTATCACTAAATTGCAGAGGGCCTCACTAAGTAGCCAAGGCTGGCCGAGAACCCGGATCCTCTGGTCTCAGCCTCCCAAGTACTGAGATTACAAGTGTGTGCCACCACACCCGGCCATGTGAGACACTTTTAATCAATCAATCCATCAACACCATCTGCTATTAACACATGTCCAGAAGATCGCCCCTGTCCGCAGAGCAGCCCCCTGATTCTCAGAAACCTAGCTGACCACGGCGCTGGTACTCTGGTACTTGATCCAGAAACAGATCATTATCAGCATTCCCCAGAGGTCCCCGATATAAACATGGGCATGCATGTGCAGATATAATATGCTGATTTTAACTCTAGTACGTAAGTACTGAAGAGTGCTCTAGCAAGGTCATACGGTGGTTCCGTTTCTAGACTTTTAGGAACCTTCATACTGACCTCCTATGTGGTTGTACTAATTTACAATCCCACCAACAGCAAATAACTGTTCCTTTTCCCCCACATTCTCTAATCTGTATTCTTGATGATTGCTGTTCTAACTAGAGTGGAAAAGGCCACTTAAAAACTTCAAGGTCACTTCTTCCTTCCAGTATCACCAGTTAAATGCAGAAGGAAACTGGACATGGTGATGCACACCTATAATCCCAATACTTGGGAGGCTGAGATAGGAGGATCACAGGTTTGAGGCCAGCCTTGGGAATGTAGCAAGACCCTCAGCAACTTAGTGAGACCCAGTTTCACAATAAAAAATAACAGTGTGCATGTATGTCCCTATCATTCTGAACTACACTATGATGTGAGACTACAAGGCATCAAGAAAAGTATATTAAAGCAAGCAAACAAACAAAAAACAAAATAAAAATGGGAAATAGGGCCATAGGTGTAGCTCAGAAGTAGAATGCCCCTGGGTTCAATCCCAGAACCAATAAACAAACAAACAAACAAGTGCAGAGGGATTCATGGAAATAGAACCTCATCTTTACAAACACGACTGTAATGGCAGTTGCGGGTAAGAACCACAAATGGATGGTAAAATTATGGGGAGGAAGAATGATGAGAAATGGGATACTTAGTCTCAAAATATCTCCCTAGAAAATATTTCTTCATTACCAAGCCGGAAATAGTAACTTTACACTAGTGACACCTGGTAGATCTCACCTTCACCAAATAATTAAGGTTAAATGACCAGAAATAAGATGTGTCAACACCATGTGGTCCTGACTTGGTGCGCTGAGCGGGGCTCCTGCCCTCTGCAGCAGTGTTCCCCAACATGCGTGACCACCGCCTCACAGTGTGGAAACAGGAGCATAATCTACATGTGGGGCAGCCTGCAGTGTGACCTGTCAGGACAGTTGAAAGTACCAAGGTCACAAAAGACAATGAACACTGAGGAACTGTCGTAAAGTGGAGGGGAAGGAAATTAAACTAGGTGTGATCTGGGAACCAGGCTAGATCCTGGGACAGAAGAAGGACACTCTTGGGACGACTGGTGAAATCTAATCAGGTCTGTGGGCCGTTGGATCGTGTTCAGTCAAGGTCAAGTTTCTGGGTGTATAGGACAGGGGGTAGTGGTAGGGAGTTTGTGAGTGGGTCAGCAGAGACATCTCATGTTGTTGAAGTAGGGCCTCTATGTTCATTGCAAAGACCCTTCCCACACAGTGTCCTTACCACTCTCTTCTAACTCTAGAGGTGTTAGAATGTGGATCTGGAATGTTCCTCCCAAACTTCACTTAGTAGGCATTGCAGCAATACTCAGAGGTGAAATAATTGACCATGAAGCTACTGACCTCATGAGAGGATTACTCCACTGATAATTTGAATGGATTTCCTGGGTGATAGCTTTAGGCAGGTGTGACATGGTGGAGAAAGAGTCTCTGAGGGCCTGGCCTTGGGACCAATATCTGTCTCCAGACCTTTCCTCTGTTTTGTCTGCTTCCCAGTTGCCTCGAGTTGAGCAGCGTTCCTCCACCATGCTCTTCTGCCTTGATGTTTCTGCCATGGAGTGACCTCAGCTGACCATGGACTGAACCTCTGAAATGGAGAGCCAACACAATCTTTCCTCCTCTAGGTTGTTTTTGTCAGGTATTTCTGTCACTATGAGAAACGTGGAACTAATACAGAAATTAGTACCCAAAGTGGCGGGCTCGTTGCCATGACAACACCTGACCTTCTGGTTCAGAAGCTTTTGGAACTGGTTTGCAGGAGGAGTTTGGAAAAGTTTGGAGATGCAGACTGGAGAAACTTTAGTCATAGGCAGAGCTTAGTGATGATTCTGGTATGATGTCCAAAGACCGAACACCCATAGGAATGTGGAGAGTAAAGGCTGTGCTCCTGAGGTTTCACATGGAAATGAGGACTCGACCGGGAATTGGATGAAAGGCCATTCCTGTTACATTCCGGCAAAAAACTTGCCTACATTTTGTTGGCGTCCTGAAATTTTCAGTGAGGATGAATTTAGAGCGGAGGGACTCATTACTTTGACAGTAGAAATTTCAAGGAGGCATAGAATTCAGGCAGTGGCAAGGGTATTGCTGGCAGCTTTGGCAGTTATGCTGTGCTAATTGGGGGTTGGAAGAGAAGAGAAAGATTTTAAAAATGTGCAGTTTGGCCAGAAATGCACATTTAGAATTGGGGCCAAGGAAAGTGTGGTTGCTGAAGAGATCACTACCACTAAAGGGAAACCAGGTACTGTGCACAGAGATACTTGGAAATATGCCTTGAGAGTATGAGAGGTATTATAAGCTGAAGGGTGTAAAAGTAAAAACTGATTTGAAACAGTCCTTTTGAGAAGAAACATCGGGTCCACTCTAATCACACAGGGCTACCTAGGACATATTCCCAGGACTCATCTCATCAAGCACAGTTGCACAGACACTCAGAGGCTGTGACAGCCCTTGAGTCAGGGAGCCCAGCTACTGCTCAAGCTCTGGCACATGGCATAGTCCATGTGGTACTGGTTTGGCAGGAATTCAAAATTCCAGATTACTGTGCCATGGAATCTTCCACCCAGATTTGAAAGGAAGGCCTCGGAAGCCAGGCCATGAGTGTCAGCATCAGAAGCCCTTCAGGGCGCACTGAAAGAGTGATGCAGAAAGCGTTGAGCGTGAAGTTGAACTTGCAATGGAAACCCCAGGAATGAAGAGTGCCAGGAACACGGAACATCGGCCAAGGAAATCAGCAGGCTGTGGACAGAGCCAGCCTCAGGAAGAGGCCACTGGGCTGCAACCAGCAAGGCCATAAAGCAGGGCTGCGGAAGGCGTTTGGAGTTCACTTTTCAGCTGCGTGTGCCATGGACGCTGGTGGTGGAGCTATAGGAATTAATAAGTTCCCTGCTGGGTTTCAGCCTCGCATTGGTCTCATTTCTTCTTTTTGCTCTATTCCCTCCTTGTGGAATAAGAGTGTTTCCTCTGCGCCATTGTACCTTCGATGTATGTAAAGTGTTTTGATTTTACAGGGACTCACAGCCAAGTGCTTGCATTGAGTCTCAGAGAAGATTTTGAAATTCTGAGCAGCACTAGAACTATTAAGAGGGTAGGGACTCCAAGAGAGGGACGAAATGCATTTTGCATATTGAGATGGGCAGGAGTTTCTGAGGGACAGGGACAGAATCTTATGGCTTGGATCTGGAATGGTCCCCGATCCTCATGTGTTAGACAATGCAGCAATGTTTAGAGGTGAAATAACTGAGTGTTTTGGGCTCTAACCTCACCAGTGGAGTAATCTACTGACTGACTAATCATCTGAATGGATGTCCTGGGTGGTAAGCGTAGGCAGCCAGGTTGGGAGGAAGTAGGTCACTGAGGGTGACTCCTTGGGGACTCTATCTGTCTCTGATCCCATCCTTTCTCTGCTTCCACTTTCCACGAGCCGAGCAGCTTTCCTCCACCATGTTCTTTCTTTCTTTCTTTCTTTTTTTATTTTTTATTTTTTTTGCAGTACTGGGGTTGAACCCAGGGGCATTCTACCTCAGAGCCACACCCCCAGTCCTATTTTTTATTCTTTATTTTGAAACAGGGTCTCACTAAGTTACGGAGGGCCTCACTAAGTAGTTGAGGCTGGCCGCGAACCCGGATCCTCTGGTCTCAGCCTCCCAAGTACTGGGATTATAAGCGTGCACCACCAATGCCTGGCTCCCACCATGTTCTTCTGCTGTGATGTTTCTGACTGAACCCTGTGAAACCATGAACGAGAACTAATCATTTCCCCTCTAAGTTGTTCTTGTCAGTTCTTTGGGTCACAGTGATGAAAAGCTGATTGATAAATGAAGAAATCTGTGAATAGACGGAAAGCTTTGAGGGGCCAGGGCCTATTCACAAGCCTTGCCTCAGGCCCGTTTCTATGACTACCACAGTGATGCAGATAGATACCTGCTAGACACTCAGGACAATCAGAGTGGGGGTTGCCCTGACTCCAACTCTCCAAATTCCCTGAGACCAGAAACAAGTCCCCTCCAAAAACAACAGGCTGACCAACATGAACAATTTATTATTGCATAAGGTCCTGGTACAGAAAAGCAAGACTGAACCCACACAGAAAGCACAGGGAATCCCTGGCCAGGTGGGGGTTGAAGGAGGGAAGTAGACCAGGTGCCCACGTGGCAAGTCTAGACGGCAGTGGCGAAGCCCACCTTGTTGTTGGCCAGGTCAAAAATGGAATAGTAGGACCTGAGGAAGACATCTCCAAGGACCCAAAAGGGTTCACCATCCCCGGATGATAGGTCGGCAGACTCAAGTCCCACCAAGCAGTAGCCGTCCTCCTGTTCAACAGAAGGGAGACGCTCATTCATTAGCTCACACCCGGGCTGGGCACTGCGCACCCTGAGCCCTGGGTCAGGGGCACACATTCGCAGAGGAGTGGGGCAACAGCTGCCCTTGTGGATTCATAGACCAGCTGATGCGCCAGAGGAGGCGCCGGTGGTGGGGAGAATTTTTCAAATAGATGAATCCAGGCTGCAGTGACCTCTGCAAGGCCCCTTTCCCCATGGTAGGGCTTTCTCTTCCTAAATGCCCCATCCTGCTCCTAATTTGCAGCAGACCAGGCTGGCAGTTAAGCCTAGAGCCAGGCCACCTTGCATTCAACCCTCAGCTTCACCCCATCAGCTATGTGGCCATGGCTCTCTGAGACGAAGTTTTCATTTGTAGAACAGAAGTGAGCATCCCTCTCACCTGATGTGGGAGGATTAAGTGGGATAGCATAAGCAACGTGATTCACAAAGGCCAGCCCTAGTAAGTGTTCAACAGAGCTCAGTCCTCTGTCCATTAAGTCATAATACTTACTGATAATGGGAGACCCAGTTCTGAGTGGAGAAAGTAAGTCAGTGCTGAGATGAGCTGGGCCTGGCCCAAGGCAAGGGGGCTGACATTTCTGCCCCTCCCCTCCCTCGGCCCGGTGCTGGGGCTCAGCCCTCAGGGACCAGGACTTACATTGAGGATGTAGGCGGAGGGCTCCAGAGGGA
>PVJS01061141.1:0-11065 GCA_004027185.1 Glis glis | reverse complement strand
CCGGAGGATCCGGGTTCGCGGCCAGCCTCAGCTCTCTAGTTCTCTCTCTCCCTCTCTCCCTCTCCCTCCCTCTCTCTCTCTCTCTCTCTCTCTCTCCTTAGTGAGGCCCTCCACAACTTCGTGAGACCCGGTTTCAAAATAAAGTATAAAAAATAGGGCCGGGGGCGTAGCATGGAGGTAGAATGCCCCTGCGTTCAATCCCCGGTACTGCAAATAAAATAAAATAAAATTAAATAAAAAAAACAGTTTTGTGATCCATTCATCTGTTGACAGACACTTAGGCTGATTCCATAATTTGGCCATTGTAAATTGTGCTGCTATGAACATGGATATGCAAGTATCATTATAAGCTTCTGATTTCATTTCCTTTTGGAAGATGCCCAGGACCACTATCACTGGGTCATATGTTGGTTCCATTCCCAATCTTCTGAGAAACCTCCACACTGATCTCCATAGTGGCTGTACAAGTTTGCAGTTCCATCAACAGTGTAACAGGGTTCCTATTTTCCCACAACCTTGCCAGCATTATTTGTGTTCTTGATGATTGTCATTCTAACTGGAGTTAGATGGAATCTCAGTGTAGTTTTAATTTGCATTTCTTTATTGCTAAAGACGTTGAACATTTGTTCATATATTTGTTGGCCATTTGTAGGGCACTCTGAAGGTGGTGTTAAGAGAAAAATTAAGTGCACACATAAAAAAAAAGAAAGATTCGAAATAAATAATCAAATACACTTGAAATTGAAATTCATGTTTTAAATTACTACAAGTTTAGCATTATTTAATTTAAATTGTTACCTTCTTTATGTCTCTATCCTGCCTCTCCTAAGCCCCCCTCCCCATCACTCCACTGGAGTCTCTGCTCCTTTATCTGAGGTCTCTTTTGGTACTCCATATCTTTCTACCTTCCATATATGAGAGAAAAAATACAAATATTTTCTTGCTCAGATTGTCTACTCTTATTTAGCATAATATTCTGGTTCCATCCATTTTCCTGCAAATGTCATAATTTTGTTCTTTTTTATGGCTGAGAAAAATTCCATTGTTTATATACCACAGTTTTGTAATCCATTCATCTGTTGATGGACAGTAGGCTGGTTCCATAATTTGGCTATTGTGAATTATATTGCTCTTTTCAATAAGTTCATGGAGCAAGAGTGCCCAAATGCCATTATAACTTCAGGTCATGGCTATGTGGCAACAACCATAATATATCTGAGTGAGTCTAGGGAGGAATCACTATTAAGAGAGAGAAAAATAAAAACAAAACCTTTCACTCAAATGAGTTTTAACCTGAAAACCCAAATTCCAAATTTATTCTCAAGAAATCTATGAGGAAGACAGCTGAAAATATTTAGAATATAATTATATATAAAAAAATCATCAGAGAAATTTATAATATATGGGCTTATGAATTTAAAAAGTAAATTGGATTAAAAGTAGATAAATAGGAAAAGAAAGTATTTTTAAAACTTGGCAATAAAAATGTAGTCATTGAAACTAAAAATGAAATGATTTTGCATTTGACTAGACATAATTACAGAAAAAAGTAACAAATTGGAAGTTAACACTGAGGAATTAATCTACAATATGGCACTAAAGAATAAACACATACTAAATATAACAGAGCAATTATAGAAGACTGTAGAATATATTGAGGAACTCCCATATCTAGCCAAAATAAGATCCAGTAAAAGTGACTAGAGATAATGATAGAACTGCAGTTTTTAAAATTATAACACAAAATAATAAATAAAAACATTTTAAGTCATTGCATAGCTCCTTAAATAATTTATTTTAAAATCACCATTCATTATTTATGGTTTTTTGACATTCTTTATACCAAGTGTAATACCACTGGGTGAATCTAGGGAAGAAATCTATTAACTAGAAGGGTATGAATTAGGAATGCATTGATTCATCTTTCTGTAAACTTAGTTTTCAGGTACTTATCATAACTCTGAATGCTTGAAATTCCAGAGTGCATTCCTATTTTTTTGAAAAAAACCCATAGTTTATTTAGCCTGTCTAATATTACTATAAGATCTGAAAGCATAATACCCTTAGTGAAGCATATAACGAAATACAAAGGAGAGGTCTTAAGGTAAATCAGTATAAATTTCAACAAACTGAGCATCATGCTCTTACTTTTTCTGGAGTATAGCTGGATGAAATGTTGATGGGAAGAAGATGGAATTATGAGAAGTGAGTAGGTCACTAGAAAACAAAACTAAAAATATATATAGAAATACTTGTTTACAGAGCCAAATGTTTTCAAAGCAAAGTAACAATTAGTTCATCAAAATTTCATAAAGAATTCTCATTTTTCAAATAAATTCTTTTGTTCATATTTTGTGTTAGATTACTGTTGACAGCTTTGAGTCAAATTTGGCACATAGGTTAAACTATCATATATAAAGTACAAAAAAGGGGTTATGGGATGTAGGATATAGCCAGATTCCTATTAGGTTAGAACTTGCTCTGTCAAACTAATCTTTATTCAGATTCTAAATAACAATTATAAATCTGAGATTTATGCTGCAGTCATGCTTATTAATGAACACTTATAGTTCATATTTTAAAAAACTAAAAATGTATTATACATATTGGAAAACTTTATAAAATTTTAAATGTTTACATTTATTTTTGTACTGGGGATTGAAACTAGGGGCATTCTACTTCTGGGATCCACACTCAGCCCTTTTTATTTTGAGGCAGGGCTTTGCTAAGTTGCTGAGGGTATCACTAAGTGGTGGAAGCTGACTTGGAACCTGCAATCCTCCTCTCTCAGATTCCAAGTAGTGGGATTACAGGCCTGTGCTACCATGCCAGGCCTGTTTTACATCATTGTAGTCAGTGATACAGTATCTATTCAAACCCTTCCTATAACTTAAAGACACAAGATATAGTTTGTTTTGAGGAAAATGGAAAGAAGTATTAGGAAGCAATTAGCAGGGATGGGTCTCTGATAATTGAGATCAATGAATACAAGTTTCCATTAAAAATATTATTAATAAGTTGTAAGGAATATAAACCATTCAACAATATGTCCTATTCATGGAAAATATGCCATATACATTGTTTAGATAAATGAATTAAATTTTATTTACAATGGTGTTTTCTTTTGGCTTCTGAATCTCTGTTATTTTAGCATGTTGAAATATTCCATCAAATTAAAAAATATACAAAGTTGTAGATTAGTTCCTTTTGCAAGTTTTCCAAATTTTAACAAATACTTGAAAGTCTAGCTTAATAAGTAACCAAAGTGGTTACAAATAAGGAAGAAAAAGTACTAGAAACCAAAAAAGTAGCATGCAATCTTGGTAAGTCCTTTAATTTTTCATATTCCCATAGGTTATAGGACTAAGATGTATCATTGCATATTGTATGATCCTGGTAATTAGAATAGGTCATCTTATAGTAGGAAGAATTTTATGATCTACCTTAAAAAAACCTTTGTAAAGGAGATACATTACACTGAAAGTCAAAAATTCACTGACTCTTAGGAAAATGATATCATGATCATTAAAAAAATTAACAAGGAACCAAGATGGCAACTGAGGGAGGTGGCACATCCCAGTTTCTCTTACTCATAACTCAACCAACGCAAAGACAGATTCTTGACAAGAGAAGAAAAGCAGTGAAAAATTGAACAAAACAATGAAAAATTGAAGCGCAATGGAACCAAAGCCAGAAGACAGAACAGAGGACAGTAAAGGACTCCAGGTGCTTACCTGGGGAATGGCAGTGGTGGCAGCGGCATCTGAACTGCCATCTTAGCCAGGCCACACTGGGGCTGGCGGCCTCCAGAACTGCAACTTCCAGAGACCACCAGCAAGAAGCCAGAGACTTGATGAGAAACCAGCAACCACAGATCATCAGTTGGCACCTTGTTCCACACTCCACAGAAGGCCAACTCCCCCAGATGCCTCGCCAGAACCTGCAGCAGTGGCTGAGTCACCTCGTCCTCCAGAGATTCAGAGAGGCATTCAACCAGATCTTAAGTTAATGAGCCACCCCAGCAAGGGACTGCCCAGAACAGCCACGGGACTTGCATGGCAATCAGTAGACTTGTGGGGTCTGAGACTTTGTGGATTACCCTGTGGAGGTGGCGGGTGTGGGGGATGCTGTAGGACACAACAGAGGCATGGATTAGTAGATAGCTCCTGGGGACATTTGGGCGGGAGAGACCTACAGTCCACAGGTCACAGCACCCTTGCAGGGTCTCCAGGGATCACCACAGGACACCCAGTCATGGTGTCTGGGAAGAAATAACTCAGCCTGCTGAGCTTCAGGATCGGAAAGCAATAGACGTGCGCCTGGCCATGTTTGGGCACTGCAAATACCGGTGCCCAGGGCCTGCAAGAGTTTGCATCACTGCGGGTTCCCAGAGCAACAGAAGTGTCCCAGGGGCTGAAAAACTGAGCCAACTAAGCTCCAGACCTGAAACTATACAGTCTCTCCTTGCTAGAGATTGGGCCTTGGGAGGAGAGTGGTGGCAGCGCCATCCTGGGCAGGCATCAAGCTCAGAACATAGCAATCCCTGACTTTGCTGAGCCTAAACACACTGGGCACAGAGATCAGAGGACAGTGCTCTACAGCACCATGGGCCCACAATCATAAGAGTAGTGGTAGCGTTTGTGGGGCACTAAATCCCAACCAGCAGGCTACAGGCTCTGATCAGAACATCATAGTCTCTGACCCTGTGGAGATTGGGCCTGAAGAGCAAGGTGTCCTGCAGCCAATCAGAGACTCCTATATGCCTGCACTAAGAACTGTATCTAGTTAAAGAGGCTCTGGGGAACAAACTCAAAAGTTTGATTATACGAGTCAAATTGGTAGAACCAAATATGTACCCCCAGAATGGACCTTATTATAAAGGGATAACAAATAGACACAAGAGTCACACACAAAGAGGAAGTAGATGCCAAGACAACAGAAATACAAACCTGAGAACTCTGAAAATATGAGAATAAAGAACAGCGAGGATACAATAAACTCCCACAACTCAAAAACAAGGGAGATTACCAATACTGATCTGCAGGAAATGCAAAAAGGAGAATTTTGAATTTTGATCTTCAATATGATGAAAGGCCTCAAAGAAAGTGTAGAGAAAAAGAAGGAGGAAATTGAGGCTCTTAGAAAGAACCAGAAAGAGGCTTTGAGTGAAATGAATGTGTCCATAAATGAATTAAAGACCACAATTGAAACAAACTCCAGCAGGCTAGACCACTTGGAAAACAGGGTATCACTCTTAGAAGACAGTTCATTCAAAACTGAAAACACAGTCAATAATATACAGAAAACATTACAATAAACCTAAACATCCAAGAAATATGAACAATATGAAACGACCTAACCTACAGATAAAAGGCATAGAAGAAGTTCTAGAAGCACAAACTATGGGTATCAGAAACCTCTTCAGAGAGATAATTTCAGAGAATTTTTGAAGCATAGAAAAATACTTGGACATACATGTACAGGAGACATACAGAACACTGTTAAGACAAGATCAAAGAAAGACCTCCCCATGCCATGTATTAATCAAAATGACTAACATAGAGGCCAAGGAGAGAAGATTAAAGGCAGTAAGAACAAAATATTGGGCGACATTCAGGTGCAAAACAATAAAAATCAATCCAGACTTCTCAACAAAAGTCATGAATGTCAGGAGGGACTGGTATGAGGTATTCCAGACCCTGGAAGAAAACAACTTCCAATCAAGACTGCTATATCCAGCAAACATATCATTAAAAATTGATGGAGAAATAAAAACATTCCGAGACAAACAGAAACTTAAAGAATTCATGACTACCAAGCCAGCACTAGAGAAAATAAAGAAATAAAACACAAAGAAGAAAAAAGAAGCAAATTTCAGAACCAAAGAAGAGGCAAATTCCACCAGAGGGGAAACTAAGCAAAGGAGAAATAACACTACATCAAACAGAAAATAGAACTCAAAAAGAAAGGAAACAAAAATCATATTTCAATAATAACACTGAATTTCAAAGGACTTAATTCCCCAATTAAAAGACATAGACTGGCAATGTGGATTAAAAAACATAATCCAATTATGTGCTGCTTGCAAGAAACTCACCTTACAGCCAAAGATATCCATATGCTAAAGGTGAAAGGATGGAAAAAGATATACCATGCAAATGGAGACTGAAAAGAAGCAAGGGTAGCAACACTCATATCCCACAAAACAGACTTTAAACTAAATCACATCAGAAGAGGCAAAGTGGGTCACTTCTTATTAATAAAAGGAACAATCCAACAAGAAAATATAATGATAGTAAACATTTATGCCCCAAATGTGGGTGCACCCACATTTGTAAAACAATCCTTTGGGACAGTAGGTATCACGTAGACCCAAATACAATGATAGTGGGAGATTTCAACACACCACTCATGCCACTAGATCAATCTTCAAGACAAAAGATGAGTAAAGACTCTTCAGACCTAAAGAAAACTATAGACCAAATGGGCCTAACAGACATACACAGAATATTTCAACCTGCAACAGCTGAATATACATTCTTCTCAGCTGCCCATGAAACCTTCTCCAAAATTGACCGCATCCTATGCCACAAAGCAAGCACCAGCAAATTAAGAAATGAAACATAACTCCTTGCATCTTCTCTGATTATAATGGAATAAAATTAGAAATCACCAACAGGAAGACCAAAAGAAATTACATAAACACATGGAGACTGAATGATACACCCTTAAATGAGGACTAAATCAGAAGAGAAATAAGAGGCGGAATAAAACATTTCTGGAATTAAACAAAAATAGAGACACAATGTACCAAAATCTCTGGGACATGTTGAAGGCAGTGTTAAGAGGAAAATGTATAGTGCTGAATGCCCACATAAGAAAAACAGAAAGTCATAAAATAAACAACCTAATGACACACCTCAAGGACCTAGAAAAACAGGAATAGTATAATCCCAAAGCCAGTAGAAGGCAGGAGATAATTAAAATCAGAACAGAAATCAATGAAATAGAGATTTAATAAAAACAATATAAAGGATCAACAAAACAAAAAGCTGGTTCTTTGAAAAGATTAACAAGACTGACAAACTCCTAGCCAACTTAACCAAAAGAAAGAAAGAAACCCAAATTATTAAAATCAGAAGTGAAAAATGAGACATCACCACAGACAGTAGGGAAATTCAGAGGATCATCAGAAACTATTTCAAAAATTTATATTCCAATAAACTGGAAAACATGAAAGAAATCAACAGATTCCTAGACACACACAACCCACCTAAATTGAACCAAGAGGATATAGAAAGTCTAAACCAACCAATAGCAATCAAAGGGATAGAAACAGCAATAAAAAGTCTATCATCAAAGAAAAGCCCAGGTCCAAATGGATTTCCAGCTGAATTCCATAAAACCTTTACAGAAGAACTAAACCCAAGACTTCACAAATTATTCTGTGAAATCAAAAGTGATGAAATTCTTTTAAACTCCTTCTATGAGGCCAGTATCACGTTAATACCAAAACCAAATAAAGACACATCAAGAAAAGAAAATTATAGACCAATATCATTGATGAACATAGATGCAAAAATTCTAAACAAAGTATTAGCCATGTGCATTCAAAAACCACATCAAGAAAATTATACACCATGATTAAGTTGGTTTCATCCCAGTAAAGCAAGGCTCATTCAACATACACAAATCAATATATGTTATTCACCACATAAATAGAACTAATGACAAAAATCACATGATCATTTTAATAGACCCTGAAAAAGCATTTGACAAAACCCCACACCCATTCATGATAAAAACACTGCAGAAAATTGGAATAGAAGGAATGTATCTCAATATCATTAAGGCAATATACAAAAAACACAAAGCCAACATCATATTGAATGGGGAAAACCTGAAGGAATTCCCTTTAAAATCAGGAATAAGACATGGATGCCCACTATTACCACTCCTTTTCAATATAGTCCTTGAGACACTTGCCAGAACAATAAGACAAGAGAAGGATATCAAAGGAATTCAAATAGGAAAAGAAGAATTAATATTATCTTTATGTGAAAATGACATGATCCTATATCTAGAAGACCCAAAAAAGTCAACCAAAAGAGTACTAGACCTGATTAACAAATTCAGCAATGTAGCGTGATACAAAATCAACCTAAAACAAATCAGTAGCTTTCCTATATGCCAATCATGAATCCACTGAAAAATAAATACAGAGAATAATTCCATTCACAATAACTTCAAAACCAATAAAATGCCTAGGAATAAACCTAACCAAGGAGGGAAAATACCTCTACAATGAAAATTATAAAATGCTAAAGAAAGAAATTGAATAGGATCTTAGAAGATGGAAAGATCTCCCTTGCTCTTGGATAGGCAGAATAAATATTGTCAAAATGGCCATTCTACCAAAAGTGATCTACAGAGTCAATGCTACCCATATCAAAATACCAATGTCATTCTTTATAGAATTAGAAAAATCAGTCATAATCTTCATATGGAGAAACAAAAAACCCAGAATAGCCAAAGCAATTTTCAGCAATAAGAAACATGCAGGAGGCATAACAATTCCTGACTCAAAATACACTACAGAGCTATAGTAATAAAAACAGCATGGTATTGGCACAAAACAGACACATAGACCAAAGGAACAGAATAGAAGATACAGAAACAAATCCACACACTTATAGCCAATTGATTTTCAACAAAGGTGCCAGACACATACGTTGGAGAAAAGACAGCCTCTTCAACAGATGGTTTTGGGAAAACTGGTTATCCATTTGTAGAAAAATGGAACTAAATACTTACCTCTCACTCTGCACAGGAGTCAACTCAAGATGGATCAAAGACCTGGAAGTTAGACCAGACTCTGTGAAGCTACTAGAGGAGGGCATAGGTCCAACACTCCAACATATAGGCACAGGTAGAAACTTCCTCAACAAGACCTCGAAAGCTCAGGGAATTAAAACAAGAGTTAATAAATGGGATGGCATTAAAGTAAAAATTTTCTTCACATCAAAGGAAAACATCAAGAGTCTAAAGATAAAACCTATGGAATGGGAAAGAATTTTTGCCAGCTATCCTTCTGATAGAAGACTAACATCTAGAATATACAAAGAATGTTAAAGACTTTACACTAGAAAAACAAATAACCCAATTGAGAAATGGGCAACTGAATTGAGTAGACACTTCATAAAAGAAAAGATAAAAATGGCCAATAGATACATGAAAAAATGTTCAACATCATTAGCAATCAGGGAGATTCAAATCAAAACCACACTGAGATTTCATCTAACCCCAATCAGAATGGCAATCATCAAGGAGTCAAAAAACAATAAATATTGGTGAGGATGTGGGGAAATAGGAACTTTTCTACACTATTGGTGGGATTGCAAACTTGTTCAGCCACTATGGAGATCAGTGTGGAGATCTATACCACTCCTGGGTATCTTTCCACAGGGGCTGAAATCAGAGAACTACAGTAATATATGCATACCCATGTTCATAGCAGCACAATCCACAATAGCCAAATTATGTAACTAACCTAATTAGGTTAGTTCCATCAACAGATGGATGGATTACAAAATTATAGGAAATACACACAGTGGAATTCTACTCAGGAATAAAGAAGAACAAAATTATGTCATTTGCAATTAAATGGAAGGACCTGGATAACATTATGTTAAGTGAGATTAGACAATCATAGAAAGTGAAGGGACTTATGTTTTCTCTAATATGCGCAAGCTAGGGAGCATAGGGATACCAGAGGGACTTCAGATAATAGAGGAGAAACCTCAGTGGTGCCACAGATGTGAACTAAGGGAAGGGGAGGGGAAAGACTGAGACTCATCAATGGAAATTCTACTATCAACTATGTGTACATATGTGAATATACCAATGTCACCCTCACTACTCTGTATTGGGAAGGGGGGAAATGGGGGGGTGGGGGGCACCAAATGCTGAGTGCATGTATGCCATTGTCAACATGATTTACATTATGATGTGAGACTATAATGCACCAATAAAAGCACATTAATAAAAAATAAAAAATTAAAAATAAAAATACTAATCAATGATATTAAAAAATTAAGAAAAGAAATGCCACATATAGCCAGTGAAGGAATAATCATTTAGTTTCTTCTTTTTTGATAGATTTTTAAAAATATCAAAGTAGTTTTAATATTAATTTACATCAAATCAATTACCAAAGCTTATAGGTAAGTATTTTAAAATTAAATAACGCCTTTATAATATAAGCATAATCATAATTGTATTCACAGTTTTTGGTACTGGGGTACTGGGAATTGAACCCAGAGGCATTCTAACCCCAAGAAACGCCCCCAGCCCTATTTTATTTTTATTTTGGAAACAGGGTCTCGCTAGGTTGATGAGAGTCTCACTACTTGCTGAGGCTATCCTCGAACCTGTGATCTTCCTGTCTTAGCCTCCCAAGTACTGGGATTTCAGGCAAGCACCACCACATCAAGCTTGTAATCACATTTCTATCATTATTATTTTCATAGTGACATATGGAAGTTAATATCCAAAAGCATATTATAGTTTTATTTTTGTTAATCATTTTCTTTTTTTATTGGTGCATTATACTCATACATCATGCTGAAGTTCAGGATGATAGAGGCATACATGCACACAGCACTCATTGAGCCCTGCCCTATTCGCTCCTTCTCCCCTCCTTCCCATGCTCAGCACAGTGATTGTCTTTGATAAGTTTGTGTATGTACATCACGTCCATTGAGGTGTTTCCCTCCCATCTCTCTCCCATATCGCCTTCTTCACTCATCTAAGGTTTCTCCTCCTTTGTCTGGCGTCCCTCCTATGTTCCATTTTCTCCCCAGTTTCCACATATTAGGAAGAACATCAGACTCTTCACATTTTTTTTTGACTGACTAATCTCACTTAGCATAAAGTTCTCCAGTTCCATCCATTTCCCTGCAAGTGACATCTTTGTTCTTTATGGCTGCATAAAATTCCATTGTGTACATATCCCATAGTTTTTTTTTTTGTTTGTTTGTTTTTTTTTTTTTTTTTTTTTTTTTTT
>PVJS01061140.1:0-11065 GCA_004027185.1 Glis glis | reverse complement strand
GTGCTGGGGATTGAACCAGGGTTGTTCTACCTCCAAGCTACACCCTAAGGTCTATTTTATTTTTATTTTGAAACAGGGTCTCTCTAAGTTGCTGAGGGCCTCATTAAGTTTCTGAAGCTGGCTGCAAAACCTGTGATCCTCCTGTCTCAGCCTCCCAAGTACTGGGATCACACGCGTGTGCCACCATGCCGGCTGGGCCCCAGCTAATTTTAATCACATAGCTAGATCAGAGAGGGAGCTAATTTCCTGAAGTCCTAGAGGTTGGTGGAAATTCCGGTTTCTGATTACAGCCCCAGATGGATTTCTGCCGAGATATGAATGGTATGTCCAGGGGATCTTGGAAGTGATCCTAGCTTACTCCTGTGACTTTCCTCCTCACAGTTATGTGGGGCAGATCAGAAAAGGAAGTGGGAAAGAATGCCATCTTCAGGGGAGACGGCGGGAGTTTTCAGGGGAGCAGGACTGTTTAAGTCTTGCCTTTGTGAAAGCAAACCTCTGTCTAGCTGGTGCCTGGAGGCAGTGTGTCCAGCTGCTGAAAGCTACTCCTTATGTTGGCTGGGTCTCGTACAAGACTTGGTGATAAGAGGCTTATAAAAATAAGGGAAGGAAGGAAATCTGACCTTACCCTGTGGACATAACCAAGCTGGACGGAGAACAGCTGGCAGAAGAAGCCTCTTGTACATACACATCTGTGGATGCCACAGACAAGACCAGCCAGAGGGAGGAAGACAATCTGCAGTGCTGTTACCAAGAGCTGAAAGCTCGGTTGGTTTCAATAGGTGATCATTTTCATGGTGTAAAATTCAAAAAACTTGGATGCAATGTGGTATATTGGATTGCATCCTGCAACAGAAAAAGGGCATTAGTAGAAAAAAAAATGGATGAAGTTTGAGTAAAATCCAGAGTTAAGGAGGTAGTAAAAAACAAAGCACAAAGCCAGGCATGGTGGTGCATGCCTATATTCCCAGTACTTGGGAGGCTGAGACAGAAGGATCGCAGGTTCGTGGCCAGCCTCAGTAACATAGTGAGACGCTGTTTCTAAACAAAAATAAAATTGGGCTGGGGTGTAGCTCAGAGGTAGAATGCCCCTGGGTTCAATCCCCAGTGCCAATAAATAAATAAGGCTGGGGGGGTATAGCTTGAAGGTAGGATGCCCCTGGGTTCAATCCCCAGCACCAAAAAACAACAAAATAAATAAATAAAAAGCACCAAGACTGGACATGGTGGCATATGCTTGTAATCCCAGTACTCAGGAGGCTGAGAAAGCCGGGCGTGGTGGCACATGCTTGTAATCCCAGTACTTTGGGAGGCGGAGACCGGAGGATCCGGGTTCGCAACCAGCCTCAGCTCTCTCTCTCTCTGTTTAGTGAGGCCCTCCGCAACTTCGTGAGACCCGGTTTCAAAATAAAGTATAAAAAAGAATAGGGCCGGGGGTGTAGCGTGGAGGTAGAACGCCCCTGGGTTCAATCCCCAGTACCGCAAAAAAAAGGAGGCTGAGACAGGAGAATCAAAGGTTCAGAGCCAGCCTCAGCAACTTAGTGAGACCCTGTTTCAAAATAAAAAGAACAAAATAGAACTGGGGGTGTAGCTCAGATGTGTAATGCCCCTGGGTTCAATCCCCAGTACCACACACACAAAAAAAGCATCAATACTGTACACTGAAGACGCTCCTCTGTGGCTGTTCGCCAGATGCCCAGTTACCTTGCACAATCAACCAATGCTATTAGTTGTATATGTCCTTATGGAGATTTTTTTTTTTTTTGCAGGTACCAGGGATTGAATGCAGGGGTGTTTTACCTCCGAGCTACACCCCCGGCCCTATTTTTTATACTTCATTTTGAAACCGGGTCTCATGAAGTTGCGGAGGGCCTAAGTAGCTGAGGCTGGCCGTGAACCCGGATCCTCCGGTCTCTGCCTCCCAGTACTGGGATTACAAGCGTGCACCACCACACCCGGCAATATAGGTTTATTTAAAGACATAAAGGCACCATATGAGCCTCAGCAAGCAGTGAGACTCTCAGCAACCTAGCAAGACCCTGTTGGAGATTTTTATTTATTTATTTCTGATTTTTTTTTGTATTGAAGGCTGAATTCAGAAGCATTCTACCTGGGAGCCACACCCCCACCCTATTTTATTTTTTATTTTTGGGGGAAATATTGGTTTATTTATTTATTCATTTATTTATTTATTTATTTATTTTGCAGTACTGGGGATTGAACCCAGGGGATTCAGCCATATTTTTTGTTCTTTATTTTGAAACAGGGTCTCACTAAGTTGCGGAGGCCTCACTAAGTAGCTGAGGCTGGCCGCGAACCCGGATCCTCCTGTCTGAGCCTCCCAGGTACTGGGATTGATTACAAGCGTGCGCCACCACGCCTGGCAATATAGGTTTATTTAAAGACATAAAGGCACCATATGAGCCTCAGCAAGCAGTGAGACTCTCAGCAACCTAGCAAGACCCTGTTTCCAAACAAAAAATTAAAAAGGGCTGAGGGTATAGCTCAGAGGTAGACTGCCCTGTGCATTTGAGGCTGTCCTTGAACCTGCAATCCTCCTGTCTCAGCCTCCAAAGTACTGGGATTACAGGCATGGCCACCACACCTGGCAGAGGTCAAGACTCTAGAGAAAGGTCACTGCACTTGTTTGATCTCTAGCTTTGCTGTAGCTTATTTCTACTCTTATGGGGAGAGAAAGTTCTGGTTCTGACTGCTGTTCTTGGGGATTTGGGGGCACAGGTCTCCAGATCTTCTCTTTTTGTGTTTGGCATGAGTACCAGATTCAGGGAGCCCTCGGTCATAAGTGACATGGCATCTAATGTGTGTGATGCTTCCCAGTAACAAAGCAGTCACATTATGATCGTACTCCCCACATCCCCACAACTTTGAGAGGCAAGACCTATTTTATCAATGAAAAAACCTTCTAGAAGGCCTTGAGTCAGATCTTCTAAGTCACGTACCCCTTTCTTTTTTTTTTCTTTTTTTTTTTGCGGTACCGGGGATTGAACGCAGGGGCGTTCTACCTCCGTGCTACACCCCCGGCCCTATTTTTTTATACTTTATTTTGAAACCAGGTCTCACAAAGTTGCAGAGGGCCTCACTAAGTAGAGAGAGAGAGAGAGAGAGAGAGAGAGAGAGAGAGAGCGCTGAGGCTGGCCGCGAACCTGGATCCTCTGGTCTCCGCCTCCCAAAGTACTGGGATTACAAGCATGCGCCACCATGCCTAGCTCCCTTTCATTCTTTCATACTGGTCCTCCCTGTTGCCAAAACTCAATTGACTGGAATGTTTTCTTATCTGCTTCTACTTACTCGGTAGATAGTTACTGTTAACGGTTAATATTGGAGGACTTCCTCTTGCCAGGCACTAAGCACTTTATATGAATTTAATCTTTTTTTGTGTGTGTGTGGTAACCGGGGATTGAACCCGGGGGCGTTCTACCTCCGCGCTACACCCCCGGCCCTATTTTTTATACTTTATTTTGAAACCGGGTCTCACAAAGTTGCGGAGGGCCTCACTAAGTAGAGAGAGAGAGAGAGAGAGAGAGAGAGAGAGAGAGAGAAGGAGAGAGAGAGAGAGAGAGAGAGAGAGAGAGAGCTGAGGCTGGCCGCGAACCCAGATCCTCTGGTCTCCGCCTCCCAAAGTACTGGGATTACAAGCGTGCGCCACCACACCCAGCTTTATATGAATTTAATCTTCTTAGCAACCAATAAGGTAAGCATGACAGTCCCACTCTATAGATGCAGAAACCAAGGTTCACAGAGGATAAGTTATTCACCCAGTGTCATACAGCTAGTAACTGGAAGAACTGGGATTTCAGACTACATCTTCCCTGACTTCCAGAGAAGACTCATAACCATTGTATATGCCGTCCTGAACTAGAACTGACTGTCTCATTTCTTTGATTTGCTTTTCCCAAGAATACTAGCAAAGTTTTGCTCTGGAAATCCAATATCCCTTCCTTCCTTTCTTCCTTCCTTCCTTCCTTCCTTCCTTCCTTCCTTCCTTCCTTTCTTCTTCATATATATCGTCATAAACTATGGAATAGAGGTAGGGGACAAGGTGGGGAGTAGCCATATTCCTGAATATGAGTTCTATGGCTTCATCTGATTGTGTGGCTTCAGGTAAAGTCTCTCTGCCGGAGTAGTCGCATCCTTGCAGGGCGTGGTGGCGCACGTTTGTAATCCCAGTAGTTGGGAGGCTGAGACAGGAGGATTGCAGGTTCACAGCCAGCCTCAGCTAATTAGTGAGGCCCTCTGTAACTTAGTGAGACCCTGTTCCAAAGTAAAGAATAAAAAATAGGGTTGGGGATATAGCTCAGAGGTAGAATGCCCCTGGGTCCAATCCCTAGTACCGCAAAAAAAAAAAAGGAGTAGTCACATCCATAAAACAGGATTAAAAATTTGCCACAAAGAAGCTCGGCATGATGGCCCATGCCTGTTGAGGCAGGAGCCCAGCTATGTCCTTGAAGATGACTCTTGGCTAAAACCCTAGGGACAAGATAGAAGAATAAAGCTTTCTTCTCAGGCCCCCTCCTGAGGTAAACAAAGCAGGCCTCTCCCAGGAGCTAAGACCACAAGATAAGGCAGCTAAGTCCAGTGAGACAGTGCCACCCAGTCCCAACCATGCGTAGCCCAATATGGCACCACCCAGTCCCGGCCATGTGGAGGCTAAGACAGGAAATCCAGCTCAGGAAGCAGAAATGAAACCTGACCCAAGCCCCTGTATTGGTACCCCTGTCTGTTATTGATTCAAAATCTATCTCGCTGGGGCTATATAATCTGTATGATGACTCCCCATTTGGGGTTCAGACCTGGAGCTTTGCTCTCTGGGCCTCATTGGTGAATAAAGAGACCTGCTTTATCCTACTCCAGCCTCTGTCTCTTGTTCTCTGTGGACCAGCCTCCTGCAACACTGTAACCCCAGTATTTGGGAGGCCGAGACAGGAAGACCACAGGTTTGAGGCGAGCCTTGGCAGTTTAGAAAGACCCTGTTTCAAAATAAAATATAAAATAGGGCTGCGGGTGTATCTCAGAGGTAGGAAACCCCTGGGCTTAATCCCCAGTACCTAAATAAATAATTTGCCACAGCCGGGCATGGTGGCGCACACTTGTAATCCCAGTACTTTGGGAGGCGGAGACCGGAGGATCCGGGTTCGCGGCCAGCCTCAGCTCTCTCGCTCTCTCCCTGTCTCTCTCTCCTTAGTGAGGCCCTCTGCAACTTCGTGAGACCCGGTTTCAAAATAAAGGATAAAAAATAGGGCTGGGGGCGTAGCGCGGAGGTAGAACGCCCCTGCGTTCAATCCCTGGTACTGCAAAAATAATAATAATAATAATAATTTGCCACAAAGAAAACAGAGAAGGGAAAGAAGGTGAAAATATTGAGGTGAAATCGAGGGGAAAATATTTGAGTTTCACAGAATGATGGCATTGTTTGCATAGATATAAATTTAAGACATCAGCGCCATGGTGATCATTACTACTTTGCAATGAATTAAATACAGACCCAGAATCTGTTTACCATGGTCACCTTGCTAAATGACGAGAGAGTCGTCCCTCCTTTTCTGCTTCCAGGGATTCAATCTACCATAAAATAACAGCAGTTTTCAAAAAAGGCATCTGGCACCAGAAGTGGTGGTACATACCTGTAATCTCAGTACTTGGGAGGCTGAGATAGGAGGATCATAGGTTCAAGGCCAGCCTCAGCAACTTAGTAAGTCTCTGTTTCAAAATAAAAAATAAAATAAAATTGTGCTGGGTGTGTGGCCCAGAGGTAGAATGTCCCTGGTTCAATCCCCAGCAACACACACACACACACACACACACACACAGCATCTGTACTGAACATGTACAAACTATTTTCCTTGTCATCATTCCTTAAACAATACAGAATAACAAATATGTATAATATATACATATATATATATTTATTTATATATAAATTTATACATTTGACCCGGGCGTTGTGGCGCACGCTTGTAATCCTAGTACTTGGGAGGCTGAGACAGGACGATCACAGGTTTGCGGCCAGCCTCAGCAACTTGTGAGGCCCTCCGCAACTTAGTGAGACCCTGTTTCAAAATAAAGAATAAAAAAATAGGGCTGGGGGTGTAGCTCGGAGGTAGAATGCCCCTGGGTTCAATCCCCAGTACAAACAAACAAACAAAATAAAGAATAAAATAGGGCTGGGAGTGTAGCTCAGGGGTAGAATGCCTCTGGGTTCAGTCCCCAGTACCACACACACACAAAAAAATTATACATTTGTATATAAATTATACATTTGTATATAAATTATACATTTGTATATAAATATAAAATTTGCCGGGTGTGGTGGCGCATGCTTATAATCCCAGTACTTAGGAGACTGAGACCAGAGGATCTGGGTTCGCGGCCAGCCTCAGCTACTTAGTGAGGTCCTCCACAATTTAGTGAGACCCGGTTTCAAAAATAAAGAACAGAAAATAAGGCTGGGGGTGTAGCTCGGAGGTAGAATGTCCCTGGGTTCAATCCCCAGTACCTCAAAAATAAATAAATAAATAAATATAAAATTTATATATTTATATACAGATTTATATATTTATACACACACACACACACACACACACACACACACACCTATTTATTTGGTACTGGGGATTGAGCCCAGGGCTATTCTACCTCTGAGTTACACCCCCAGCCCTATTTTATTTGTTTTGAAACAGGGTCTTGTTAATTGCTGAGGCTAGCCTTGAACCTGTGATCCTCCTATCTCAGCCTCCCAAGTACTAGGATTACAGGTGTGTACCACCAAGCTCGGCTTGCATAACAACTATTTACATAGCATTGGCATTGTATTAGGTATTATAAGTACTCTAGGGATGAATTAAAATATATGGAAAGACATGCACAAGTTACGTGCAAATACTGCATTGTTTTATAGAAGTGGCTTGCGCATGCTCAGATTGTGGTATGGGAAGAGGGTCCTGTAACTAATCTGTCCAGCAGATACCCAGGGATGACTGTAGTCAGAAAGTACCTCTGTGTGCCTCAGGTTTTCTGTGTATGAACTGGACCATCTGTTACTCTCTTGCTGTCCCTTTCAATGGGACAACAGTCTGGGTCTGCCTGAGAGACCCACCTACAGGTCTTCTGCACTTGACCTTTTCTCCCCGTGGGTGAATCTGTGGCTTGGCTCAGCATTTGCATGAGTGTCTATTTATAAATCTCCACGGCTAGAAGGAAGAGGTACGCTTAGTCAGCTTGAGCAAGGGGCACCGAGAGCATAAGGATGCCACTCAGATTTCCTTGGGATTGATCCTTTTCTGTTACGACACTCAGAGCTGTTATAGGCACAAAAGTTGATGGCAGTCGATTCCCTAAACATCCTTTTTTTTATTTTAAACTGGGGACTGAACCCAAGGGCATTCTACCTCTGAGCTACACCCCAGCCCTATTTTATTTTTTATTTTGAAACAGGGTCTCCCTAAGTTGCGGAAGGCCTCACTGAGTTGCTGAGGTTGGCCTCAAACCTTTGATTCTCCTGTCTCAGCCTCCCAAGTACTGGGATTATAGGCGTGTGCCATGATGCCCAGCACCCCCAGCCCTTTTTGTTTTGAAACAGGATCTCATTAAGTCACTGAGGCTGGCCTCAAACCTGCGATCCTCTTGTCTTAGCCTCCCAAGTACTGGGATCACAGGTGTGTGCCACTACATCTGGCTACTTCCCTATATTCTGGGTGCGTGTGTGTGTGTGTGTGTGTGTGTGTGTGTGTTACTAGGAATTGAACCCAGGGGTGTTCTACTTCTGAGTTACACCCCCAGCCCTTTTTATTTTTTGTTTTGAAACAGGCTCTCTCTAGGTTGCTGAGAATCTCAATACATTGCTGAGGCTGTCCTTGAACCTGCAATCCTGTCTCAGCCTCCCAGGTACTGGGATTACAGCTGTGCGTCAACACTCCTGGTTTCCCTATATTCTTTTTTTTTTTTTTTTTGTGGTACTGGGGATTGAATCCAGGGGCATTCTACCTCTGAGCTACACCCCCAGTCCCCATTTTTTATTTCTTTGTTTGAAACAGGGTCTCACTAGGTTGATAAGTCTCACTACTTGCCAAGGTTGTCCTCAAACCTGTGATCCTCCTGTCTCAGTTCCCCAAGTACTGGGATTACAGGTGTGCGTCAACACTCCCGGCTTCCTTATATTCTTGATTCTTTGTTTTACAGGAACTGAGCAAGTCAAAGACTGTTTCCCTTGATTCACACTGGATGAGTGGACCGTATGTGGGTGTCAGATCTCCGTGCTTGTCCTGAGAATGTCTCCTTGTTTCCTGAGGGCTGTCTTCCTCAGCCTAATTTCAGCTGTTGTCCCCAGCACTCCCTGGTCCTTAGTTTCTTCTGGCGTGTGTGGGAAGTGGAGAGGAGGATATAGAAAGAGTTCAGTGCCACAGTACCGAAATGGTAGTGCTTGGGTAACTTATACAAATCCAGCAAGAAGGATCATCTTTTTATTTATTATTTATTATTTATTTTTTATTTTTTTGCGGTACTGGGGATTGAACGCAGAGGCATTCTACCTCCGCGCTACGCCCCCGGCCCTATTTTTTATACTTTATTTTGAAACCAGGTCTCACGAAGTTGCGGAGGGCCTCACTAAGTAGAGAGAGAGAGACAGAGAGAGAGAGAGAGAGAGAGACAGAGAGAGAGAGAGAGACAGAGAGAGAGAAAGAGCACACGCGCGTGCGTGCACGTGCTGAGGCTGGCCGCGAACCCGGATCCTTCGGTCTCCGCCTCCCAAAGTACTGGGATTACAAGTGTGCGCCACCACGCCCGGCAAGGATCATCTTTTTAATCAAGGAGAAAACCAGAGCCAATAGGGATGGAATTGCTTATTGATAAACAGTTATAACTGTCATTTGCTTTTTGTTATTGACATGGAAACTTTTTTTTTTTTTTTTTTTTTTGGTGGTGCTGGGGATTGAACCCAGGGGCATTCTACCTCTGAGCTACACCCCCAGCCCTATTTTTTATTCTTTATTTTGAAACAGGGTCTCACTAAGTTGTGGAGGCCTCACTAAGTAGCTGAGTGTGGTGGTGAACCCAGATCCTCCTGTCTCAGCCTCCCAAGTACTGGGATTACAAGCGTGCGCCACCACGCCCGGCTTGGAAACTGTTTTTCCAGATGAACTTTTTAATTCAAAGACTTTCAAATGTCAATGCAGGTTAGACTTTCTGGGGAACACTGTAAACTGTCTGGCTCCTTCCTTAGAGACTTTGATTCAGTAAGTCTGGGGTGGAGGCTAGGAATCTACATTTTTTATTTTGGTGCTAGGGATTGGACCCAGGGCTTTGTGGGTACTAAGCACACACACTCTGCCACTGGGCTGCACCCCGACCCTAGGAATCTTCAGTTGTTTTTTTTTTTAAACAGACATCTTCAATGATTCAGGTGGTGAGGAGACCACACGCCCAAAAAGACTACCTTCGAATTTGGCCCAGTTGTTGAAATAGCTCGTTTCTGCTGCAGTCTGTTTTGATCACTTTCTTTATTGAAGGATTTATTAGCATCTCCATGTTTATTGCCTGTTTTATTCTCACAGCATCACAGTAACTAGAGCAGGAACCAGAGGCGGTTAGCTCCATTTTATTGGGGGTGAGGGGGTGGAAGGTGCAATTGAGGCGTAGGGAGAGGTCGGTCACCCTGAGTCAGAGGCAGCGGTGGGAATTGAAGTCCAGCATTGATGACTCTTCAACCAAGCAATTTTCTGGCGCCTATTTTCCCAGCTTGTGATTTCATATTTAATCATAAGTCATTCCTCAGGTCTCTCATTCATTGTGCTTGGGTAAGCAAATCACATCTGAGTTTTAAACAAAATAGCATGAGTGTGCCAGTTTTCGTTAGCACATCGAGGCTCTTCTAAACTTCAGCTAATATCTGGATGGTGATATGTGTGGGACTAACAATGCGCTTGTCTACCCTTGCTTCCTGTATCATTTCTGAAGATTTTTTTGGTACTGGGGATTGAGCACAGAAGCATTTTACCCCTGAGCTACACCCCCAGCTCTTTTTTTTTACTTTTTATTTAATTTTTTTTTTTTTTTTTGCGGTACCGGGGATTGAACACAGGGGCGTTCTACCTCCGTGCTACACCCCCAGCCCTATTTTTTATACTTTATTTTGAAACCGGGTCTCACGAAGTTGCAGAGGGCCTCGCTAAGGAGAGAGAGAGAGAGAGAGAGAGAGAGAGAGAGAGAGAGAGCTGAGGCTGGCTGCAAACCCTGATCCTCCGGTCTCCGCCTCCCAAAGTACTGGGATTACAAGCGTGCGCCACCACGCCCGGCTTTAATTTTTTTAAACAGGGCCTCTCTAAGTTGCGGAGGCTGGCCTCAAATCTGCGATCCTCTGTCTCAGCCTCCCAAGTACTGGGATTACAGGCATGCACCACTGCGCCTGGCTCTGAAGATTTTTACATAAAGTATAAAGTCACAGATTTCTCTTTCATGCCATAAGGACCTCTCTGATTTTTTTTTCGTGTGTGTGTGAGTGTGTGTGTGTGTGTGTGTGTGTGTGTGTGTGTGTGGTACCGGAGATTGAACCAGAGGCATTCTACTCCTGAGCTATACCCCCAGCCCTATATTAGCTTTTTATTTTGAAATAGGGTCTCACTAAATTGAGGAGGGCCTTGCTAAATTACTGAGGCTGGCCTTGAACCTGCGATCCTTTTATCTCAGCCTCACATGTACTGGGATTACAGGCATGCATCACCACGCCCAGCTCCCTCTGATCTTTGTGTGTGTGTGTGTGTGTGTGTGTGTGTGTGTGTGTGTGTTACTGGGGATTGAACCCAGGGGCATTCTACCTCCGATCTGCACCCCCAGCCCTATTTTATTCTTTATTTTGAAACAGGGTCTCACTAAATTGTGGAGGACCTCACAAGTTGCTGAGGCTGGCCACCAACCTGTGATCCTCCTGTCTCAGCCTCCCAGGTACTGGGATTACAAGCATGCGCCACCACATCCCTCTGATCTTCTTTTTTTACTTTTTTTTTTTTTTGCGGTACTGGGGATTGAACCCAGGGGCATTCTACCTCTGAGCTAC
>PVJS01061139.1:0-11065 GCA_004027185.1 Glis glis | reverse complement strand
TGAACTAGTTTGCAATCCCACCAACAGTGTAGAAGAGTCCCAATTTCCCCACATCCTCGCCAACATTTGTTGTTGTTTGACTTCTTAATGCTTGCCATTCTAATTGGGGTCAGATGAAATCTTAGAGTAGTTTTGATTTGCATCTCCCTGATTGCTAATGATATTGAACATTTTTTCATGTATCTATTGGCCATTTGTACCTCTTCTTTCATGAAGTGTCTATTCATTTCAGTTGCCCACTTCTTGATCGGGTTGTTTGTTTTCTTAGTGTAAAGTCTTTTAAGAAAAATCAGTCATTAATTTCATATGGAGAAACAAGGGACTTTCTACCATTGTTCTGATAGGCCCCACAGGGTGGTAGTTTCTGTGAGAACATTTCTTGGAACTGCTGATTTAGTTTCGGGGAAACAGAAACTTAGGCCTAGCCCAGTTCTTTCAGAGGTTCAGCCTGTCATGGCTGTACTTCGGCCTCACAATGACCAAGTCAAATCCCATGACAAATTACACCTGCTCAGTCACCTGTGTTCTTTTGATGCTTCTCAAGAAAAGTGGAAATAAAAATAATAATAACTCAGAACCGTATGATTTACAGTTTCAAATGCAAAGAAACACGACAGGCAAAAAGAGTATCTTAATTAAAGACTGAAAATTGGTGTAAAAGTATCACCCAAAAGACAAGTCATAGCAAATATGTTTTATTTCCAGGGGTGGCAGATCCCAAGTCTATTTTAAAAATTTCAAAAGTTCCAAATTCAGGAAAAGCTTCAACTTAATGTTGAAAGTTATGTAAAAGACAAGAAATTTTTTTTTTTTTTGCGGTACCGGGGATTGAACGCAGGGGCGTTCTACCTCCGCGCTACACCCCCGGCCCTATTTTTTATACTTTATTTTGAAACTGGGTCTCACAAAGTTGCGGAGGGCCTCACTAAGGAGAGAGAGAGAGAGAGAGAGAGAGAGCTGAGGCTGGCCGCGAACCCGGATCCTCCGGTCTCTGCCTCCCAAAGTACTGGGATTACAAGCGTGTGCCACCACGCCCGGCTAAGAATTTTTAATATTCAATGAAATGGAGTTACTTCTTAGTTGGATTTATTCTACCCATCTCCTCTTTCTACCTCAACCTCTAAAAAGTGTTTAGGCTCCATAAAGGAACATAGGAATAATATTCCTGTGACAGGAGTCTGGAAAAGGCTAGAAAATTGCCTGAAGTACATTAAGCTGTCAACAAGATGATCCTCCCTTTTCCTCATGTTAAGGCATCTTGGTCCTTTCTTTGTGGGGCTCCTACTGAGTCTGGGAGAAGGCAGGGGGTTAATTCTGACAAAAGAAAAACTGAGCTGGCCTGAGGATTCTCTGGGTCCAGTGGAAACCTGATTTTTCAATACAAGTTCACCAGTCACTGTTACTATTTCTGCACATTGAGCACTCAAATACCAAACTCAAAGAGGAAGGAAGGGGGAGGAAACCCCAGGTAACTGTCTCTCAGGACCAGTCTCAGGTATAAAGTGGGTGGTGCCTCCAGCTGATGATCACACCTGCGCACCAGGTAAAAGAGAGTGATTATCTGGAGTCTTTAGAACTGAACAAACCTGAGTTTGAACCCCGTGGAGCAAGGTACTTTCTCTAACCCATGCTTTCTTTATTATTAAAATAGGTGAAAATGTACACTACAAAAGGTCAGGGAGGGAATAAATGAGATGATATGAGAAGGTATGAACACAGTCACTGGCACTTAGTCCATGTGTTAAGTGGGCATAAGAGTAAACCAGCAACTTCTCTGGTGTGAATCAGCATACTAGGTTTCTCCTATGTAAAAAGAAGTTTCTCGGGAAACTGGGGGACCCACTGATAAGGAGAAGACTGGGCATATAAAAAGGGGTAGGGTGTCCAAGCCCAAACTTCACTAAATTTGTAGAAATGCAGAATTGCTGATGTCTCCAAATGCTTACTGATTTTTTTTTGAACTGTGGATTGAACCAGCGGCATTCTACCTCTAAGCTATACCTCCAGCCCTTTTATTTATTTATTTTTGTTTTTTTTTGAAATAGGGTCTCACTAGGTCTCTCTAAGTTGCTGAGGGTGGTCTTGAACCTGTATTCCTCCTGTCTCAACCTGTACTGTTCTTTAAGAAGGAAAAAGTCAGCCATCTGCTACATGTTACCTTATTCTTTCAAGTGTGTACTGAAATAACACTACTACAAAGTCTAGTGCAGTGCTATCAGGACATGAGTCACCAGCAGATATATGGTAACTCCCAAACTGGACAGAAAAAATACGAATGCTCCAGACATTACTTTTGATAGGGGAAAAATTGGAGAATGAAAGAAATGGGAAGAAGAAAATGAGCATGGTGTCCTGAGAGTGATTCTCTGGCTTTCAGTTCTGAGCATCGCAGTGATTTGAGTGCGTTGTGGCTTTGTAAACAGCCTGTATCTGTGTCTGTTTTCAAATGTCTGCATGCATTCCTCTAGACTGTGAGACTCTAGAGGTTTTCAGTAACACAAAAGTGAAACAGTGGTTAAACTTGGGCACTCTGGGATATCATTGCCTGAGCACTGTGACCTGGGGAGTCACTCAGCCTCCCTAAGCCCCCCTTCTTTCTCATAGGGCTACTATATGGGGCTGGAATGGAGAATTTTAATGGGATGGTACATACTAAATTGAAGCCATGGACTGCTCATGATTAGTATCTAATATTTTGTGTCTGTGATTAGCACTTCCATTTTGGAGTTTGTGGGGCATCTCATCACCCAGTTTGGTTTTACATGTTATCTTTTGGTTATTAGTTTTGCTATGTAGTTTTACATGGGGATTCAGTAAGATTAAAAAACATCACTGAAACATTTCTGGAATGCTTGCCATTCATTTTAGAGTCCACCGATTCTCCCTTTCATATAGTTTCAATAAACTTTTTAAGTTTTAGAATAGTTTTTGATTTACAGAAATTGTGTAAAGAGTACAGAGAGTTCCCATGTAAGCCTTTTACCAAATTACCCTTGTGCTTTTCATTTGTTTAGTTTGGACAATTGTGGGCAAAATATAGAAATGAGAGCCATCTGGGTAACTGGTGTGTGTGTGTGTGTGTGTGTGTGTGTGTGTGTGTGTGTGTTACTGGGAATTGAACCCAGGGACATTCTATCTCCAAGCTACACCCTCAGCTCTGTTTTATTTTTCATTTGGTAACAGGGTCTTGCTAAGTTGCTGAGGGCCTTGCTAAGTTGTTGAGGCTGACTTTGAACCTGTGCTCCTCTTGTCTCTGCCTCCCAAGTACTGGAATTATAGGCATGCTCCACCACACCCAGCAACTCTGGCTTTCATTGTGCAGCATGGTCTCTCTTGCTGTCATGTTCTCCCCTCCCCTCTTGAATGTTCACTCTGTTGAAGCACATTGCCATGTTATAAAACACTCTTTGGAGGCCTGTAGGGGTCAGGGCTAACAGCTCCTGGAAATCTGACTCTTGCCCACAACCATGTAAGACGGTGAGGACTGTCTGCATTTTTGTAAAAGAACCAGAGCCAGAGGAGCCAGGTAAGCCATACCTAGATCCCCAACCCAGAGACACTGTAAGATGAGAGACAACATTGTCTTAAACCTCTTCGCTTTGGAGCAATTTGATATGCTACACGTGATAATATAAGGAGTCAGGCACTGGGCTAACAGCTGGGAATACTATCATAGTCGCCGCGTCTCTGGTCTCATGGCACTTACAGAACAGAGCTGCTGGTGACTCTGCAGGAGCCCAGGGCACAGGGCTCCACAGTTGTCTTTCACTGCTCAAGCCCTACCCTGCTCCAAAGGACCAAGGTGCTGAATGAGAGGGTGGGCATCTTCTATTCAGGTGCATGCACCATGCAAAAGACAGGAAGGAAGTTTTCTACCTGCACTCCCGCCTATTTGACATTCCCCTCGTGGTTAATATTCATAAAAACTTGCAGGAATCCCTGTTAATACCAAGATTTAAAATCTCAGAGCCAAGTGCTGTCGCCAAGGGGCCTGATTTGCATCCATGAATATGCAGCAGCACGAGCCCCTTGCTTGGGATTTCTGCCCTATGATGGGAGTCAGCGGTCTGTCTATGGCTGAGCATATTCCCTTCCAGAACTGAAAGTCCAACCCAGGAAATGAAGTCAGAGCCTGAAAGCAGAGGATCACGGACCTTTTTCATTTTCTTTCTATGGTAAAAGCTCACAGTGACCTCTCCATTCTCTGAACTTCTGTCTAAATTCTGGGAGCGCTGATGTGATTGTTACAGCTTTTTTCAGCCCTAAGGCTTGAGAAATGTTGAGTAACCCTTTCGACTGTCGTTGTGTGCTCTACAAATACACTGCTGAGACTCAAACAAAAAGTAAGCAGTCACTACTATGTATGATGATCTTGAAAAGGTAGAAAAGAGTTCATTTCCAAAGATTTAAGAGAAATGAGTTATAATATTTGATATTTTTAAGTAATGCTATTTTCATTGGATGGGCCTTTATCATGCAGATAAGAAGCCTTAAAATAAACAAAGTCAGGGGCTTGTTTTGATTTTTGTAAGTCTTCCCATTTCCTAAGAAAGGGTACCAGTGGAAGTGGGCCTTTAGTCCTACTGGAATCTCCAACATCTTCCTCATTATCAATATCTTCAACTTCCTTTTGGATTCCTTTAATGGAACCAAAATGATCTGTAGTGTGTCATGGGTGACCCCTTGGAAGAAGACTTAGGATGAATGACTCAGGCAGGTCTTGGTCCTGACTGAGCTCCCTCCCCAGGAGACGAAGCTGACTCTTTTCTGAGATCCTAGGTGTCAGAGGGCCACTGAGGCAACAGACTGAGAAGGTCAGCTGGGTTCAGTTTGGCAAAATGTATCCATTCTGAGATTCTCAGAACTATACTCACAGGCGGTAGAACATTGTTTTAGAAATGTTGGTACTTTGGAAGGCGGAGACTGGAGGATCCGGGTTCACGGCCAGCCTCAGCGCTCTCTCTCTCTCTCTCTCTCTAGTGAGGCCCTCTGCAACTTCGTGAGACCCGGTTTCAAAATAAAGTATTAAAAAATAGGGCCAGGGGTGTAGCGCGGAGGTAGAACGCCCCTGGGTTCAATTCCCGGTACTGCAAAAAAAAAAAAAAAGAAATGTTGGGAAACCTTAAAAAAGACAGTAAACCATTTGGTAAAGGGCAGGATTATTAATGCCAGGCTAGAGGAAAGGAGAAAAGATTCAATTCAAAAAAAGAAAGAAAGAAAGGCCTGAAAACAGGAAGGGGAGCTAGCATTCCTGGAGTACGTAGAGTACACAGAAATTACCTTAAATATAGTCAACAGCCTTGGGACATAGTTATTATTATCCCCTTTTCATTGTTAAAGAAACTGAGCCTCAGAGGCTGTTAAGATAATAAAGTCAGTATGTTTGAGATCCAGAATTCATAGCCAGATTAGCTTTAGTCTCATCCCTGGCCTCTTTCTACCCCACCATGGTGGAACATAAAATGTGCACTTGGGCTTTCTAACTGGCCATTGGCATCACCTTGGGCGATACATTCATCCCTGCTGGGTTCTTCTAAGATGTGAGCAAAGGAGTTGATTAGATTAGGTAACTTCTTGAGTTTCTTAAAGTAATGAGGTCCTCACCCTGTGGCCTAAAGGGTAAGATGATGGGGAACATGACTACAGATAGAAGAGAAAATATATACAACATAAAAAATTGAGAGGCTAAATACCAATTATTTTGATAATGTATGCCTATTCATATTACGATTCTCTGTGAAATATTTTTGATGCAAACATACATGCATATAAATACACTTCAGAGAACACATTTTAGGCAAATATATTTACATTTACTAGTGTTTCTCAAATTTTGGTACAACATACCTTTGTTAAAAAGAAAACCTTGTAAAAATCAAATTCCTCGTGTCCACCTCAGACTTACTAAATTAGAACCAAAATTTCATGGTGCAGAGTTAATAGAAAACTGCTTTTTTAACCCATTCCCCAAGTGAGTGTTTGGTCTCTAGACCACATTGTGAGAAACTTGATAACATCTTCAACTCTACATCCTGAAATCCTCAGGTGTAAATTGGTATCCTTAATGTTTCTACTTAATATGAGCCCTTAAGAAAACTCTGAGGCCTGCCTGTCAGGCAGGGTAAAAAGGGTGTTGGTTTTGTGCTTAAATACAGGTTTAACACTAGCAATTGGCATTCATGGACCTTCTAGACAGTTTGGGTAGGGAGATGTGGTAAAAGAATAGGGAATGAATCTAGAGGGTTTTTTTTTTTTTGCCTCTTTCTTTCCTCTGGCTCTCACTAAGAAAGAAGCTATTTGATGATCTGAGATTGACAACCTAAAATAAAATAAATCCTCAAAATAAATAAATAAGTAAACACAATTTGAAAAGCACAACCTCAAGTTATCTCGGTTCTCCTGCCCATCCCCACACTGACCCCTGACCAATGAAATGTATCCTTCTCATCTGCTGTAACCACCATCAAGGAGGCAAGGAATAATTTGAATAAATCTGACAAAAGTTTCCAAGACTTTTCCTAACATTCTTTTTTTTTTATTTTTGCGGTACTAGGAATTGAACCCAGGGGCATTCTACACCGGGCTACACCCCCAGCCCTACTTTTTAGTCTTTATTTTGAAACAGGGTCTCAATGAGTTGCGGAGGGCCTCACTAAGTAGCTGAGGCTGGCTGCAAACCCGGATCCTTCTGTCTCAGCCTCCCAAGTACTGGGATTACAAGTGTGCGCCACCATGTCCGGCTTCCTAACATTCTTTTCTGGATTTAGGCAAGGACAGGCATGAGACAGGTAATATTTCCACACACATCAGGAATCAGCCAAAGCTAACATATCTCCAATAAACTACACTTACTGATCTAGTTTCCTCTAATGTGATCAGGCATTCCATAAATGACCCAAGGATTACACATATACAGCATGAAATATGCCTTAACCTCTGTATTAAAGGGTACTAATCCAGGAAAAAAAAGAATATGTTTGACACTAACTCATTCAATTTTTATCAACAGCTTCTATTGAGTAGACAACATAACCCAATTTTATAGGTGAGAAAATGAGGTTTAGAAAGAAAATAAATTCCCCATAGTCATTTTCCAGTCAGTGGCAAATTGGAATTTGAACATAGAGTTCTTTACCTCAAAACTCCATACTTTGCTAAATCACAAAGAAAGTTGGAAGGTATGGCGCTGAGCTCTGGGCACTGCCTGGCATTAGCTTGTCTGCTCCCTTGACACACGAGGGCTGGGTATGGGGGAGAACATCATGATAACCATGCTTAGTTTAGCAAGCACGTCCCATTTCACCACTGTCAATACTCCCTGGAGGCTTAAATTCAGCTATGTGAGAACAGTCAGCTTTCCCTGATGAGGAGGAACAAAAATTAGAAAGATTCTCCTGAAGGGACTGAAAGGATTAATGCTGTTAAGCAGGACACAGTATGCATGGGTGTGCTTGCTCCTCAGCCTCATCTGTGCATTCAAGCCAGGCTTCAGGATCAGCTCAAATCTCTGCTGGATGTGTTTTATTCACCTGCATTTTGATACATAATATTTGCCTAGTTAGTACATTCTGATAGCTACAAAAATTACAGCTGACGACCTTGATTCTATATCTTTTATCAACCCACTTTATTTTTCTCCCATAGTTTAACCTCTGCTGTTACCTTCTTTGCGCTTTTGTGAAAATGTTTTATGTATAAACAAACATGCCAATAAAAATCTTCCTTTTCCTTTCCCAGAAAGGGTAACATGCTACACAATATACTACATTTTATTATTTCATTTAGCTGTGTACCTTACAAAATATTTTTTCAGTATAGTGTCTTTTAATGAAATGTTTCTAACAACATTTGGATGAACCATAATTTATTTAAGCAGTCTATTGATGGAAACATGAATTATTTTCAGTCTTTTGGTGTAACAAACAGCAATGCAGAGAATAACTTTGCACGCATATAATTTAGATAGGAGAAAATGTAAGATATGGATTTGCTGAGTAAAAAAATTGAGGCATTTATAATTTGGAATTTTTTTTGACAATATTAGAAAGTCAGTGTATGTACAAGAGGATGTCTGAACAAGGTCAACTAGAAAGGTCTAAATATTCTCCATTATTTAGAGCAATAAAATTTTTCAAGTTTCTTTCCCTAGGAATGGTTACATCTAGAATTCAAGGCCATTTACTGACAGAGTTAACATTTGCACCACTCTTCTATATAAGCATATGCATAAGCCTTTTCAGAGGTAAATTCTGAGGCTTAGCAATAGTGTGGACCAAACTGTGAAACCCCCAATTACTTCAATTTCATGTGTCAAAGTTGTGATATGATTGTCCTAGGGTACTAGACTATGAACATGAGACTTATACCCTAATATCACTCTTTCTAATTTTACCTTCCTTTTTTCAAATTTGTTCATTTGTTTGCTGTTTTGTTTTGAGATGGAGTCTTACTATGTTGCCCTGGCTGGCCCTGAATTTTTAAGTTTAGATAATTCTCAGTCTCCCAAGGAGATAGGACTGTGGGCACATGCCATGGTGCCCAGCTTCAACCTTTCTTATATTCATTCCAATAGTTGATGAACACTTAATTTCTTTATGAAAGGCCTAATGATAATCAATAATGAATCCGATTTATATATACACTGAGTTGAGTGAGGTACCATAAACTAGTCCTACTGTCTCTATTTTCTGATGAAATTCAGAATTTTCTATTAAAGTGTTAAAATGAAGTTGACCTATAATATAATTGAAAATAGGTTTTTTTAAAATTTTTTTATCTTCAATACACTGCCTGACATACTTTTTTGTCAAAATTAGGAAGCTAAATTAAGGACTACATTCTTCAGAGAATAGAAATCATGTCACAGTGACATAGTTAGATAGGACTTTTCCTCCACTAGCCTTCACTCCTTATATCTTCTTTGGTGATGGGGTATTTTGCTGAAACTGGCCTTTCCTGATAGATTTTCTTGCCCTTGACTATAAAACAATGTACTGATTATGGTCAATTATAAATTGTATGATATATTACAGCAGAAAAAGAGAACAAATTAAATTTTCCCCTTTTCATAATTTTTCATTAATTTTTTATGTATTTATTATTTTAGATATGCAGGACTGCCAACTCTCATCAGCTTAATCATTAGTTCAAGACCTTTCTAGAACTATGATTATAGAAAGACCCCAGGCATAAGACAAGGATAAGCAAAGAGATGGTTGCACTTGTAATATATTTTTCTAGTACTTAATATTTTTTTCTTCCTTAATCAATGGAAAGTTGATATTTATGACCAGAGATACTGTTTTCTTTTCTTACTATTTTTCACTCTCTTTCAGACTTTATCTGGATCTCCACACCCAGTTATGACAGAGCAATAGTTATTATATCTAACTTTTTTTATAACTACCAAACCAAACCAAACATGAAACAATTGTTTCAAAAGTTGTATAAAAAAAGTTCAGGACTTAAATCCAGGAGAAAAGGAAAGAAATGAGGTGAACTCTTTTTTCCATGTCTTTCGGCCTAGGGACACTGTTCTATACAGAGAAATAAATCCTAACCTAGAACCTCCATTCCTCGTTGGTCAATTCCAACATCATAGTCATCTCGGGGTCACTATGAGCCAATTGTCTTTTCTGAAAATGGAGCCTATTTTTCTCTTTCTTACATATGGAGTGATTTTGTATCATATTACACACACTCTGAATATCATGCACGTGTATTCTTCTATATGCCTTTAAATAGTGTGTGTGTGTGTGTGTGTGTGTGTGTGTGTGTGTGTGGAGTAGGCATGGATATGTTGGAACAACCCTCCAAATATCTTTTGAGGCAGCTCAAATCTCAGGTAAGTTGTTTTGTCCTTATCTGGAATGTTCGGTAGCTATACATATGCACGTTTTCAGATTAGAAAATTAGGCAATAGTTTTTATTCTGTCTCTGATTCTCTTGTGTCTGGGATTCTCCATCCCTTTCTAGTGTCTATTAAACAAAGTCACTCCAAATACTTCCTCTGGTTCTTCAAATAAGAAAAAACTTGATGTGCTTTATTTCAGTTTTAACAGCTCTTATCACATAAATTATGATCGAACTTTATGTTAAAAGACACACAGAAATTGGAAACTCATCATATGCTAACACTTTCATTCAAGTGTTGCCCAATATACTAACTTGCCTTGTTGGGTTTACTGTGTGTACAGAATTTTTGTTTTTTGGTCCAGAGTTTATAATTTCTATCTTTAAAAGAGTCAGTCCAGAAGGAGCTGATTCAACCATATCAGAAGAAAATGCCTCCGATTTATACACTGATATATAAAATGATGACCTACAGACAACTTGGAAAAATATGAATTCTTTATTGTTCATTGACTGTGGTACATTTGAGAGTCCCAGATCCAGTCTCTGAATGACAGCCCAGATTTCACCTATAATTCAATGGGGCCAAGAATACACCCTTCTGAGTGAAAGGGTATTTCATTTGCAGAAAATGAAAATAAATTAATATGGATACTTAGCTGTTAAAGTATAAAGTCAACTCTGAATTTAGAAGGCAACATATCTACAATCTTGATCAATAATCATCCCAAAATTCAAAGGTGAGATAGTGCAATTATATATTTGAGCCTGCAAGAATAAAAGACGAAGGTATATGTGTACTAGATAGAATGTCAAAAAATTCCAGATAGCCCTCCACTCACTCCTCTTGACTACCATAATTAAATATGCCAGTGTAAACAAAATTGCTTAGAATTCTATTTAGAGCTAGGAAATATTTATACATATATATTATACATATTATATAATATATTATGTGATGTATTATATAAAATATGCCATATATGTCATATAACACATAAGTTACATAACATGTTATAAAATGCACATGTTATATAGCACACTATGTAATATATGTTGTATAGCATATTATGTAATGTGCATGTTACATAACACATTATATGCGGCATATGTTATATAACATGTTATATAATGTGTGCTATATATCACACGATGCATGTGTTATATGGTGTATTATATAATGTGTATGCTATGCAACACATATGTGCGTTAT
>PVJS01061138.1:0-11065 GCA_004027185.1 Glis glis | reverse complement strand
GGGGGGGGGGGTTCTCTGGGGGCGGTGCCGAGAGTTCGCCCGCCTCACATCCCCAGTGCAGGGGTCTCTGGGGGCGGAGCCGGGGGCTGACCCTCCGTGTTCTCAGTGCTGGGCCACTGGGGAGGGGCCATGTCTCATCTACCTATGTCCTCAGTTCTGGAATGTTCCAGGACGGTGTTGGGCTGTTTATGGGGAACCGTGGCTCACCAGCTCGTGTTCTCAGAGTTGGGCTGCTCCTGTGTATGGCCACCTCTTCTTTTTCTCTCCTCATCACACTCGTTGTGGGAGCAGAGGCTCTCAGCCCCCCCTTGAAACCATCGTCGTTGTAGGTGCGGGTCTGGATTGACTTGGGTTTCATCATCTTCCGGAGTTGATTGGTTTCAATGGTGGTCTATAGTCGCTGTTTTCACAAGGATCTGCTGTCTCTTTGCTGTTGGTCAGGAGTCGCGGTGTAGGCGTGGCCCCGCATAGATGGCGCCTTCGCCTTTGCTCTCCACTTACCAGGTGAAATGCGTGGAGATCTGCTTATCCCCCCCCGCCCCGCTCTGTCTGCTGCCTCGCACTCCTCTGCTCTTCGGCTCTCTTTGTTTTGTTGAGTTTTGTCAGCCCTACTTTTCTTGTTAAGAAGCAGTCTTCCTGCTGGCCAATTTCTGAGTTTCAGAGTGCAGGCGACACACTGCCTCCCTTTATCTCACTCACCCGTGTTCTTGTTGGGTGGCTCCAGGGGGCCATGTCCTCAGTGCTGGGGTGTTCTGCGCCTGTGCTAGGCTACTCTGGGGGCCGTGTCACCCGCTCGTTTTCTCGGTGTTGGGGTGCTCCTGTGCCTGGCCGCCTCATCTATGTCTCTCCGCGTCGCTTTCTTTGTGGGGCTGAGGCTCGCGTCCCACCCTTTGTAGTCATCGCCGTTGTAGGTGTGGATCTGGTTCGACTTGGGCTTCATCATGGTCCGATGTCGACTGCTTTCGGTGGTGGACTATAATCTCTGGTTTCACAAGAATCAGCTGTTTCTTTGCTGGAGGATTCCGGGAGCCACGGAGCTGGTGTGGCTCAGCCAAGATGGCGCCTTTGTCTCTGGTCTCCGCTCACCAGGTGAGATGCTTTGAGCCCCCCACCGCCCTCCGCTCTTTCCACTGCCTCGCATTCCGTGCATCTTGATTCTTAATTCAGAGTCCTAAGTATATGAATGGGAGCTCAATGTATTTTGCTTTCATTGACAGGGCTTTAGACATACTTGAAGAAATTAATCTATCAGTGAGCCGAAAAACTAAATTCAGCGAGGCAGCTTATAACAAATTGCTCAACAACAATCTTTCTCTGAAATACAGTCAGACCGGTTACCTGTCATCAAGTAACATAATTAGCGATGGATTCTATGATTATGGTCGGGTAAGTGGCCACACTTACTTGTGTTTTCAGTCTCTATCAGAATAATTTTTCCTTTAATCATGATGCCATTGCATTGGCATTTTAAAAGCACTAAACATAATTTATATTTCTACAGACAGAAGTTTGAAAATCAGTACTCTGTCCTTACCTTTGGCCATAAGATTTTGCTTTTTTGTGCAGTTTTAACTAGTATCTATTTACTTGTAGCTAAATATGCTTACTAATGGCATTCAACTTTCAGATAAGATATAAAAGGAGCATTTTAAATATGATGTTCTATTACTTCTAGGGCTTAGTGTTAGTGATAAGGATAAAAGGTTTTCATTTTATGAATTATAACGTAATTGATTATCTACTACTGGGTTTTAAAATGTAACATAGAAGATATTTTACTTAATTATATTTACAATTGTGATGTTAAGACAATATACAGTGGAACCTGGTATACTGAGAAATGGAAAGAGAAAAATTAAAGTCTTGAGGACTTTTTGATGTGGCTGCTTACGTTGGCACTTTTTTACATCTTTTGGAAACCAAAAACAATAAGGAGCATGGAAAAAACTTTAGAACCCCACAAATCCCATTTTATACAAAACTGGAAAGTAGATATGATTCACAGACTTCAAAAAGCTCTAAGGGCTGCCAAAGGCTCCTGATGTCAGGCAGAGCCTATGCAGGAGAAAAATGAAAAGGGGGAAAAATCAGAGAGGAACAAGAGAGCTAGGGACGGCATCTAGAGGTCTCAGAGAGCACCTGCAAACACACTTCCCGAGGTGGCAGGAGAACTCAGAAGAGCGAAAGCTCTGGGCTTTTCCAGGCAGGTGCAGGAGCTCAGGACTGAACTTGACATGTCCAAGGCACAGCAAGAAGGCCGGTGTAGCCAGAGATGACCAGACAGAGTGGGAGAATAGTAGGGGTGAAATCGGAGGGGAAGGGGCGCCAGGTGAGCTGGATCTCATAGACCATTGGAAGGACTTGGCCTTTAAGCTGAATGAAGTGGAAACCGTGGCAGAGTCCTGGGCAGAAGAATAACAGGTTCCGTCTTATTTTCTAAGGATTACTTTGCCTTATTCTAAAAGGATGTTGGATGAGAAAGAGATCTAACTATCGCTTGACTGGAAAGAGATCTCCAGTGTTGATCTAGTCTGCCCTCTTTGGTAAAATGGCAGCATAAGGGCTTTGTCTAGCCTATTTTCAGGTTTCCTCACAACACTTTTAGGAGTCAGTTTCAGTTCTTAGTCACTTGTACAGACAGTAAATTCTCCCTGGGGTGTGTAGATGGATTGTGAACTTAAGTACTTTCAGGAGCTAAGATAATAATTATGGTGTGAACAGCTGAGTAAAAGCTGTAAAGATTGTGGAGAACTGGAGAAAAATGTCCTGCCTGCAGGCAAGAATGCCCACAAGCATCAGCTTCCCTGTTCTAATATTATATATATGTTACATAAAGTATATATATTTATATATGTTATATTTACATATAACATAATATATTTACATATATTATGTATCTATATGTAAATATCAAATGTAGTGTGTGTGAATGAATTAGACTCCTCAACTGTCAAGAGCATATCCCATTAGAATTCATTTTACAAAAGCATAGCTCCTGCAGAGAATCCTTTTCAGTTCTTACACTATCTTGCAGATAAATCCTGGTACCAAACTTTTGCCCCTGAAGGAGCTCTACTTGCAAGAACCAAGTGATCACCGTGCTGTTCTCTTGATCAACAGTAAATCTTCTGATATGTGAGTCTTTTGGGGGGCAGGGGATGCAGGGAACACAGTTCACTTGGCTTGTTGGCATGTAACCACGTAAAGATTCCAAGTATGGTATCTTTCTTTTCTCCTGTACCAAACTCTACCATGAAAATAAAAACTGGTCCATAAACTCGTAGCTTGGCCCAGAATAACCATGGGATAAGCGCCATCAGGATCCAACCTGCTCTCTGCTCTTTTCCTTTCACTCCATGTTACCGATTTCCAGTGGATTTCTAAAGTCAGGGTTCTTACTCTTAGGTAACTGAAGAAAAGAGAGGAGCAAACCAAGATAGATTATGTTTCCAGGTCTCCAGAACTCTGCACTAGACTATAACTACTACCCAATACTTTTCGTTGGAACAAGTAAATAGTAGAACTAAATATCAAAGCTCAACATTCTTCTTTAAAATGATCAAACATGCTATATATCTAATTTAATGCCAGTGTGACACATTTTGTACAAATATCTCCTGTTCTAGCCTGTGAGAAGCCTTGGGATATTCTTTATCTCTCCCTTATGTTTTTAAAATAGTATGTCCCTGTTAAGTTTGCTCCAAATATGACTTTCAGAAAGAAATCTGACCGGCATGGTGGTACATGCCTGTGATCCCAGTACTTGGGAGGCTTAGAGAGGAGGATCTCAGGTTCGTGTACAGCCTTAGCAATGTAGTGAGACTCTCAGCAATCTAGTGAGACCCTATTTCAAAAATAAGAAAATGCTGGGGTGTAGCTCAGAGGTAGAATGCCCCTGGGTTCAATCCTCAGTAGGAAAGAAATGAAAGGAAGGAAGGAAGGAACTGTTTTGTAGGATAACGCCAATATTGATGAATAAATTTTAATTTGTACCTAATTTCAAATGTGTAACATTTTAGTTCTCCACCTCCATCTATGGAAGATAAATCCTCAGATGTTGGTTATGGACGAAGTATTTCTTCTTCATCTTCGTTAAGAAGAGCAAGTAAAGAAAAGACCAGGTAAGAAAATGAAGTTTTATCTACACTCACTAACTCTCCCCTTAATTTGGGAGCAAGAACATTTTTTAGATTTTAGATTTTGGCAACTTGATTCTTATTCTTCTTACAGTAGTAAAATTTCATGATTAACTTGCTGTGGCAAAGATCAGTGGAAATCGAGGTTTCCCCTTTGGTCTGCTGTTGGGCTTACAGCAATGTTGAACATGCATGGTGTCTGTTTAGGCTTAGTTGGTTTGTTTCTCAGGTTTAATTTCCTTAGCTGTAGTCGAGGGATGCCTGGTCCCTGCTTCCTAATGGCAGAAGGAATCAAAGCAGAATGGAAGGAAAAGGCCTTATAAACCATAAAATGCCTCACAAATGAAACGTATTGCTATTTGCCAAGTGGAATTGGTTGTGCCTTTTTTTTCAAATGACAAAAAAAAATAGTTCTCGTTTTAGTACTGGATTTGGATCTCCCACAGAAGAAAAAACAGAACCTGCTTCGGGCCGCAATACTGTTCTTAGCAAAAGTGCTGCTAAAGAAAGAGGAACCAGGTAGGAAATGTGTCCTTGTGTTCTTCTCCTAGTTAGAGGCACACCAACTTCTAGTTACCCACAAAGATTGGTGAAAAGGAGAGGTGGCTTTTTTTTCAGTGCTGGGGATCAAACCCGAGGCCCCAAGCATTCCAGGCAAGTGCTCTGCCGCTGAGCTGCACCCCCAGCCTGAGAGAGGCAGCTTTATTTAGTGTGTGTGTGTGTGTGTGTGTGTGTGTGTGTGTGTGTGTGTGTTACTGGGGATTGAATCCAGGGGCATTCTACCTCTGAGCTACACCGCCAGCCCTATTTAATTTTTTTATTTTGAAACAGGGCTTCACTAAGTTGCTAAGGCTGGCCTCGAACTTGCAATCCTCCTGTCTCAGCCTCCCAAGTACTGGAATGATAGGCGTGCACCACCAAGCCCTGCTGAGAGGTGGCTTTTAAATAGGAATAAATTTTAGGGCCTCTGGGTGTAGCTCAGTGGTAGAGTGCAGGCCTAGCATGTGTGAGGCCCTGGGTACAGTTCCCAGCTTCCCAAAATATCAAATCAGAAAATTTTACTTTTTTTTTTTTTGCAGTACTAGGGATTGAACCCAGGGGCATTCTACCTCTGAGCTACACCCGCAGCACTATTTTTTATTGTTTATTTTGAAACAGGGTCTCACTAAGTTGCAGAGAGCCTCACTAAGTAGCTGAGGCTGGCCGCGAACCTGCGATCTTCCTGTCTCAGTCTCCCAAGTACTGGGATTACAAGCATGCGCCACCATGCCCAGCTTAAAATTTTACTTCTGAAATCAGTTTTTTGAACTAGGCAAGACTCCCAAGATGTAGTTTAAATATCTTTATTTTGTCCCTTGCTGTTTCTTTAAAATTTACCCAGAGAGCACTTCTTCTGACTAGATGAGAGATCAGGTTGCTTTAATCCCTGGTAGGAATTATGAAATCCTACAATCACTTTAATTCTTTAATTAAAAATGACAACAGAGCTGGGCATGGTGGTGCATACCTGTCATTCCAGTACTTGGGAGGCTGAGACAGGAGGATCGCAAGTTCAGGGCCAACTTCAGCAACTTAGCCAGACCTTCAACAATTTAATGAGATCCTGTTTCCAAATAAAAAAGGGTTGGGGATGTAACCCAGAGGTAGAACACCCCTGGGTTCAACCCCCAGGACCCCTTTCCCAAAATGACAGTGAAATCAGGAGACCCTAGTCAGTCACTTAATTCCAACCATGGGTGGTCACTGACCTAACGCGCACTCTCCTCTGCCCCAGCCTTCTGCAGGAGGCTGACTTCAGGCACCATGTGCCCCCCTTCCTGCTCCACCTTCTACTCCCCTTGCTCCTCACAGAGTCTCTGACCCTTCAGGGTAGAAGCAACCAGAAGGAGGAGAGGGAAACAGGACCAAGCTTTTCCTTGATTGGAACAATTATAATGTGTTTCTGTGCTTTCTAGGCCTGGCATATTTTAAACATACTTTCTTTTACATGCTCTTGTATTTTTAGAGCAGATTTCTTCTCCTATGACAACTCTCCTGCATTCTTTGAAAAACCATTTGGACCTCCTGTCACACTCTGTGACCCTTTGATCACTGTAGAATTAAGGGGTGTGTGTGTGTGTGTGTGTGTGTGTGTGTGTGTTACTGGGGATTGAACCCAGAGGCATTCTACCTTCGAGCTATTACCCCTGGCCCTTTTTGTTTTTTAATTATTATTTTTTATTTTGAAACATAGGGTCTCACTAGATTGCTGACAGTCTTGCTAAGTTTCTGAGGCTGGTCTTGAACCTGTGATCCTCCTGCCTCAGCGTCCCAAGTACAGGGATTGCCAGTGTGTGCCACCACACCTGGTTGAATTAAGGTCTTAATAGCCGCTGAGGTATTCGAAGGAATTCTAATGCACCAAACATCGACTTTCTAAGTGACAGTGCCCGACGTGTGGCAAGGCTTGCTCTTCCCAGATCTCTTCATTTTGTCGCTGACGAGTTTCTGTTGTCAGACTCCGCTCTGATCGCTGCTTCTAACTGGCCTCTCTTGTTCCGTCCTTGCTTTTCCTTTCCTTTCCCTTTCCTTCCGGCCTGTCCCAGTTTCTCCCCTACCACATTGAAAACTCCTTGAGCCCAAGAACTTTCAATCATTTCTTTTCATCCCCAATAAGCACAGTGCTTGGGTGGCATACATAAGTGTTCACGTTCATTGAAAAGAGTAGAAATCTGAACTTTTGCAGGTAAAGCTTCTTTTCGACAAGTCCCCCACTTATCAACTGTAGGTCTGGAGAAAATAGGTTACTTTCTCTTTGCCTGAATTTTCTCATCAGTAAAATGAAAATAAAAATAGTACCCCCTCGCTGTTGCTCCTGTGAAATGCCGGAGTGGTGGCTGGCGCATAGGCAGACGCTAGCCATCACTGTTGTTATTCTTATAGTAAGTAATCGCAAGGGACTCAAGCCCTGCAGGGATCTAAGGAATCCTCCAGAATCGCAAGGCTCCGGGGCTGGGAAGGCAGGCGGTGCCTGTGGGGTCCATCTCTCTCCACCTGGGTGGTGTCTTCATTTACTATTGCTTTATCTTCCTTGCTTCTCGTTACTGCCTCATCAATAACTGTAGATTTTATGTTACTTGGTTTGCTACAAGGCCAAATCTGGCCCCAATTCCAACACAACTTTTGAATTCAGAAACCTGACAACAGCCAAGTACAATCTCTGTCTCTCTTAGTGAATATTCTTGAAAGACGATCTTACTTTCACAGGCTGGCTTTGGCGCGGGTGTCTTCCTTCAGTTTACCTAGATGTGGCCCCAGGGGAGCTCCGTTTTCTGCCCCCTTGGCACGGGAAGGACGAGCCATGTGCATTGTGAGTGAATGCAGAGACCTATTGTCTGTATCATCCTTTGGTTAAAGTCCACCTTCCCCTCTGGTCTGTGCATAGAGCAGCGGGCTCTAATCTCTGGTTGTTCTGCTATTCTTGACTTTTTGTTATCTTATTAAGAACCCGTTGTGTCTGATTCTTAATCCTAAATCCTTTGGGTCCTCCTGGATTACAAGTTACTTGTGAATACTAAAATTGCTGATCTTCAGATAGCCATGGTTTGTTTTATTGTGATATCTGCCACTAATATTTCTCTGTAACCTTTTGAAGCACTCATATCTTTATCTCATTAGCTCCATGTCACTTTATTCTGTGGGTAAATCCCTTCTTTCACTAACCCCTTCGCTTTCTCCCCATTCGTGTAGTATCTCCAGTACTGATATTCTCTATTTCTTCACCTATTCCTTTGCTTACTCTGCATAGTTTTAGAGACTCTCAGTTTGTGTGCCAGCTTAGACCCGCCTCTCCCGAGTCCAGGCCCTACATCCCCTTGCCTGTTGGAGTTCCTTGCCCTGCCAACCTGCCGGCACCTCCAATGCCACATAGTCCAAACTAAATTCACTGTTTCCTCCAACTCCCAAACCTCCCCCTTTCTTCCCTCTGCCTGTTGCTCACGTTCCCCTACAATTGCCATCCCCACACTGCTCTCAAGTCCTGCTTTGCCCCTGACACTTGACGAGTCTCAGTCCTACCATTATGCTGTCTTTAATGTCTCTTGAATAGATTCCTCCCTCCCCTCTCCCGTTTTCACGGTTTCTTCCCCAGTTCAGGCCTTTATATTGGATCTCAAGAATGTAACATCCTACCTGTAAGACCTTCCTGCCTTTTGCATGGGCTTCATCGATCCATCCTTCATGCTACTCTCCCCCATCCTGCAGTTACTATTTTGAAATGAAAGATCATATTGTTTTTACCCAACAAGGCCTATTTTGCCCACCACATACTATGTTAATCCCCGAAACAAGTTTTTCAAGAAGAGAGTTATTTATTTATATTTTTATGAGGTGGCTAAGTGTAGATAGGGGAAAGCAGATCCCCAGTCTGCCCCACCGAGGCCGGGTTGGGGATATTTATGGGCTGAGGTGTGGGAAACCGGGGTTGGAGGGAAGGCAGTAATTGGTGGTCTGAGCATGCGTAATCAAACTCCATCAGCTGTTGCCATGGAGACCCACAATGTCAGGGGTGTTATCGCTATCTCGAAAATTGGTGATTTTCAAAATCAACTAAAAGCAGTAACTAAGAGCAGGTGAAATGGGTTAAGTCAAGAAAAGCACAGAGATCTGAGCTGAGAGATCTGAGGTCAGATCTAGAGTTTATCCAGGTTTCCCTCAGTCTCCATCTTACTCTTCTGGAACGAGGGCTCCCTCTCATCTCCCAGATGTGACCCTGAAATGGCCTTCCCTGCCCAGAAGATTGGAGATTTCCCTGGTCCTGCTGAAGAGCCAGGGAGCTGGGCCTTGGGCAGGGGAGCAGGTCTGTGGTTGAGTCTACAGACACAGGGCCACCTCCCAGGCCACATTGGAGGCCACTAAACACTTGGACTCCTGGGACTTAGCCTCTGTTCTTTCCTTCTTAGACCCACTGCCCAAGGTCATTTGGGGCCACAGATGCCTGCCTTCTGCTCTGCCTGTGTGTCACTTTTGGTAGGCCAAGGACCTGTCTACTCCAAAAGGGGACAAGCATCTTTACCTGTGTCATTTCTTAGCTTTGCACCTTGATAATTATTGAAAGGGGAAAAAAACTAAAGACAGTCTGGTCTAGCTGTGAAGCCAGAGGCTGTGACTCCTGCGTTTTTCTTTCAAGTCTCTGTAAATTCCTTGCAAAGCCGCCCTGGCAGTGGACGTCAGAAACCTTCCTGCTTCCTCGAGGGTCCCTGGCTTCATTCTCTGTTCTCCCATCTCGGGCCCTTAGCTAGCAGGGACCGCTCTAGAAAAGTCTGATAAAGTCAGCCTTGCTGAGGCTCAAATGACAGATAAGACACTATGAATCAGCCCAGAGACATTTTAACAGAGTGATGATTGCATATGGAAAACGCTTGGGTTTGGAACAGGCTGTGTGGGGAAGGGAGCCGAGCAGAAAGTGGACTGTAGCTCTTCATGTCACACCAGCAAGGTGCTCAGCTTACACATAGCAAAGAGTGTAGTCCAGCCGGGTGTGGTGGCGCACGCTTGTAATCCCAGTACTTTGGGAGGCGGAGACCGGAGGATCCGGGTTCGCGGCCAGCCTCAGCTCTCTCGCTCTCTCTCTCTCCCTGTCTCTTGCTCTCTCTCTCTCCTTAGTGAGGCCCTCCGCAACTTCGTGAGACCCGGTTTCAAAATAAAGTATAAAAAATAGGGCCGGGGGCGTAGCGCGGAGGTAGAACGCCCCTGCGTTCAATCCCTGGTACCGCAACAAAACAAAACAAAACAAAAAGAGTATAGTCCATAGTGCAAAATGTAATCTGTGTAAAAGTAAAACCGAAACCTTCACACAAATATAAAATGAATGTCTGGCAACATTTATTTTTATTTTTTATACTTTTATTGCTGCATTATAATCTCACATCATAATGTAGTTCATAGCGATAGTGACATTCGTGCACACAGCACTTGGTGGGCTTTTCACCGGCTTCTGCCCCTTTCCCCCTGCCCCCCTTCCCCATACAGGGTATTGAGATTGACATTGGTATTCTCACATAGGTGCATAATGTCGATGGAAGTGATTCCTTCATTGATCCCCCCTCTCCCTTTCCCCTAGACCACCTCCCTGGCTTCACTGGAGCTTCTCCTCCATTATCTGAAGTCCTTCTGGTATTCTGAGTGTCTACATACGAGAGAAAACATATGACCCTTCACTTTCTGTGACTGGGACTGGCTAATCTCACTTAACACTGTTCTCCAGGTCCATCCATTTTCCTGCAAGTGACATTATTTTGTTATCCTTTATTGATGAGAATTCCATTGTGTGTATATCCCATAATTTTGTAATCCATTCATCTGTTGATGGGCACCTAGGTTGCTTCCATAATTTGGCTATTGTGAATTGTGCTGCTATACACATGGATAGGCCTATGTTACTATAATCTCCTGATTTCAGTCCCTTTGGAAAGATACCCAGGAGTGGTATAGCTGGATCATATGGTGGATCCATTCCCAATTTTCTGAGGAATCTCCACACTAATCTCCATAGCAGCTGCACTAATTTTGCACTCCCACCAACAGTGTGGAAGAGTTCCTATTTGCCCACATTCTCACCAGTGTTTAATAATATTTGACTTCTTGATGATTGCCATTCTGATTGGGGTTAGATGGAATCTCATGTAGTTTTGATTTGCATCTCCCTGATTTGCTAATGATGTTGAACATTTTTTCATGTATTTATTGGCCATTTGTATCTCTTCTTTTATGAAGTGTCTATTTCGTTCAATTGCCCATTTCTTGATTGGGTTACTTATTTTTTTAGTGTTCAGTCTTTTAAGTTTGTTTTATAGTCTAGATATTAGTCCACTATCAGAGGGATAGCTGCCAAAGATCTTCTCCAATTCGGTAGGCTTTCTCTTTAGACTCTTTTTTTTTTTTTTTTTTTT
>PVJS01061137.1:0-11065 GCA_004027185.1 Glis glis | reverse complement strand
TCTCTCTTTCTCTACTTAGTGAGGCCCTCCACAACTTTGTGAGACCCGGTTTCAAAATAAAGTACAAAAAAATAGGGCCGGGGGTGTAGCGCGGAGGTAGAACGCCCCTGGGTTCAATCCCCGGTACTGCAAAAAAAATAAAAAATAAAAAATAAAATAAAAATACGGTTGAGGGTGTAACTCAGAGGTAGAATGCCCCTGAGTTCAATCCCCAGTATTTAAAGAAAAAAGAAAAAGGAAAAAAAAGTGCCCACAGAGAAAGTAGCAAGTATATGTCACCTGGAGGGACTATTTGGAAATTAGAGATTTAAAACTGTATTTATTCCTGGCGTTTAATTCATTAGGGGTAGTTGAAGAATGTGACTTAATCGTTTTGTGCTTTGACTTTTCCCGCTGTTAAGAGCCTGGATATTTGCTACTTGTTTTAATTTCTTGAATTTTGATGCTAAAGCTACCAGTCAACTAAAGCTTTTCTGAAGAAAAGTTAATGCAGTCTTAATTCTTTTCAATGAAGTACTTTTGAAATGTCTGGCACAGAAATAGACCTCTAATGTTCTTGCATTTAACAAACTTGGGTAAAATGTACAAAGTAAAATAGCTTGGAATAATGCTGTGATTGATTAGGCAATTTAAAGCCATTCATCAGAACTTTAATTGGGATATCATGAGTGTTGTATTTTTTATTTAACATAGGCAAGGATGTTTTTGAGGCCTTCTATAAGAAAGATTTAGCCAAACGTCTGTTAGTTGGGAAGAGTGCATCTGTAGATGCTGAAAAATCAATGCTGTCCAAACTTAAACATGGTATGTTTGTCATTTTCTGTCCTTTTCTTTGATATCTGAGGGAAAATGTTAGCTTAACTTTTGCTCTTTTAATTAATTGCCTCTTGCTTCAGTCATGTATGTTGGTGAAAACATAAATTGAGCAAGCTCATGAGATTTCCAACCTATTGTACATTTCCAGAGCTATTGCCCTTTGAAAAAAAACATTGTTCTTGTTTTCATTGTTTGTATAAAATGCCTCATTTATCTTATACCTAAATAGTAGATAAGGTGACTATAGCATTAAAGAGTTAGATTCTGAATTAGTGGGGCATACACTTTGGAGTAAGGATTTCTTTTTATTCTGATGAATAGGTACAGATCATATTTCATGCTAAAGTAAGTTTTACTTTTTTGTTCCCCATTTTAAATTCTTTGTTTTTACCACCTTAAATATTTGTAAATGTACAAACATCTTTAATAGAATGCGGAGCTGCTTTCACCAGCAAACTTGAAGGAATGTTTAAAGACATGGAACTTTCTAAAGACATCATGATTCAATTCAAACAGGTAAAAGTGAGTTAAACTCTTAATTCCTCAAACTTAAATATATTTAGTTATCTTTTTGTGCAGTTTATACTGAAAAGGATAAATAGAAACATTTGTTTCTTACAAATACTAAATAGTCACTTAAATGATATTCACAGCAGAGGATAAACATCACCAATGAAATGCAAGTATATTTGAACTACTTTAGGATTTATTATTAATAAACACCCAAAATAAAAATAGAAATAAAATGTATTAAACTGAAGTCAGCACAAGAAGAGCTGTAGCTGGATGGTGGGAACAGGGTTTTCCCCAGCAGCTAATCACTTGGTGATTTGCATGTTCAGAGCTCACAGTGGGGATGGGTAAGATGTGATAAAGTGGTTGTATGAAGCCTTTGGGGACGTTGGGAATGAAAAAGCTACATCTGTAGTTGTGAAGATGTAGGTAGAAAGTAATTTTAAAATATTTAAGAATACGTTCTGTGTGGTGGCACATACCTGTAATTGGGAGACTGAGAAAGGAGGATTGCAGCAGGTTCGAGGCCAGCAGTGCGAGAGACCGTTTCAAAATAAGAAATTAAAAAAATAGGACCGGGGAGCCAGGAATGGTGGCACGCACCTGTGATCCAATACTTGAGAGGCAGAGACAGGAAGATCGCAGTTTCATGGACAGCCTCAGTGGTATAGAGAGACTCTCAGCAACCTAGCAAGACCCTGTTTCAAAACAAAAATAAAAAGGGCTGGGAGTGTAACTCAGAGGGAGAATGTCCCTGGGTTCAATCTCCAGTACCACACAGAAAATAAAGTTGTAGGAATAGCTCAGAGGTAGAGCGCCCCTTGGTTTCCATTCCCCCATACCTCAGAAATTGAACATAGCCGAGCATGGTGGTGCCTATAGTCCCAGATACTTGAGAGGCGGAGGTAGAAAAATTACTCAAAACCCATCATGGGGAAGATAGAAGATACCAAGACCCTGTTTCAAACAACAGCCACCTAGGGGGTAGTGATAGCAAATTAGATTTTCCTCTCTAAGAGTTTTAGTAATGACTTGTTTACCACTTGATTGAGAAGGTGGAAAATGAAAGTGAAATATTTAAGAGAAAGATCAGGGTTAGTAGGATCTGGATCATATAGTAGTTACAAAATAGAGTTTATCTGCTTTGCCCTTTCCGCCTCTTCTTCCTTTCCTACTTCAGGTTACCCCCTGCAAACAGGCAGTGAAGCAAGTGAAAAACTGGAGTCTTGGGCTGGCTGGTGGGGTGAGGAATGGGGGTTTGCTGCAAGGTGTTCCAAACCACACAGGGGTCTCCTAAGGTGGGGACTGCCGGTGACATTGGGGGAAAAATGAAGAAGAGATGCTGTAATAGCCCAGCTGTGTGTGAGAAATGATTTGGGTTGATAATGCCTAGAATGATGCTGTGGGATTCTCTTATGTCATCATATCAAGATACTCATCTATGCACTTTTCTAGTGCATTTTGGGTAGGCTTCATTTAAAGTTGTCTTAATAGTTGCCTTTTATTTTCAGGATGGTCAGTATTTGCATGTATTTTCATAATGTGGACCTTAAATGAATCATTATTATGATGTGAAGTGTATGCACTTTTATGACCTCAGTATATATGTTGATCTTATTATAGTATATGCAGAATCAGAATGTACCTGGGAATATTGAATTAACTGTGAATATCCTGACAATGGGTTATTGGCCAACGTATGTGCCTATGGAAGTTCATTTGCCACCAGAGGTAAGATTTACTTTTTTTTGTGGTACTGGGGATTGAACCCAGGGGCATTCTACCTCTGAGCTACATCCCCAGTCCTATTTTATTTTTTTATTTGGAAACAAGATCTCACTAAGTTGCAGAAGGCCTCACTACTTGCTGAGGCTGTCCTCGAACCGACCATCCTCCTGTCTCAGCCTCCCAAGCACTGGAATTACAGGCGTGCACCACCACACCCAGCAGATTTATTTTTTAGGACAAGCTATAGGGATAGAAATCATGATACTTTTTTACTTGTCATTTAAAAATAGATGCCTTTTAAAAGCTTATGTGTGACTGGGTGCAGTGGCACACGCCTATAATCCCAGTACATGGAAAGCCGAGATAGCAGTATTGCATGTTTGAGGCCAGCCTCAGCAACTTATCAAGACCCTGTTTCAAAATAAAAAGGGCTGGGGTGTTACTTGGCGGTAGACCCCCCTGGCTTTAATCCCCAGTACCAAAAAGGAAGGCTTATGTCAGTCAACATACCAATCACCAATGCTAAATATTAATATTCTGTAGGAATAGAATCTTGTATCTCAAAGTACTTGTATCTCAAAGTCCAGTTTAGCACATAGCAAATGATGCCAAGTTTCTAGATTAAGGGCCAGTTTCCCTAATCTTTGATTTCCTCAGCTTATACCCCTTACTCCCAAGCCATCAAAGCCATGAAGCCGGGTGTGGTGGTGCACACTTGTAATCCCATTACTGAGACAGGAGGATCCGGGTTCACGGCCAGCCTCAGCTACTTAGTGAGGCCCTCCGCAACTTAGTGAGACCCTGTTTCAAAATAAAGAAAGAAAAGGGCTGGGGGTGTAGCTCAGAGGTAAAATGCCCCTGGGTTCAATCCCCAGTACTGCAAAAAAAAATCTTACCCATATTTCACCTGAAGGCAGGATTACTAAATGGTGGCTGCTTGAGTAAATCCATCCTAACTCCTGGGAAAATGTCTAGACCAGGAATGAAGCCTAGAAAAGGAGTTAAGGCTAAAAAGGGAAGTATTCAGTGTCCTCTATGGAGGTGATCATGGAAGCCCAGGGAATAGATTTCTCTCGGTAAGAGGGAACATATGGAGAAGAGCAAGAAAAAAGGGCATAGGTAGAACCTTTAGAAAAGGCTTACATTTGACAGACAGTAGGAAGAGGAACCTGCAAAGGAAACCTTTGCAGAAGCAGCAGTGAGATAAAGAAACCAGCATAGTGTGGAGGTTCAAGAACCCCTGGAGGTTAATGTTTCATAAGAAGGGATGATTACATGGTGTAAAGAGATCAAAGAATATAAAGACTGACACATGCCATTAGATTTGATGGTTAAGATATCATTAATTTACAGCAGTGATAGGTAGACCTACTGAATATAGTCTCTAAAATTTCCAGAGAAATTTTAGCACATGCCCACAATATCAGTACTTAGAAGCCTGAGACAGAAGGATTGCAGGTGCGAGGCCAGCCTCAGCAACTCAGCAAGACCCTCAACAACTTTTTTTTTTATAAACAGTGAGATTCTGTTTCAAAATTTAAAAAAATTAATAAAGGGCTGAGGATAAGCTGGGCGTGGTGGCACATGCCTGTAATTCCAGTACTTGGAACACTGAGTCAGGAGGATCGCAGGATCAAGTCCAGCCTCAGAAAACTAAGTGAGACCCTGTTTCAAAATGAAAAAATAAAAAGGCTGGTGGTGTAGCTCAGATGTAGAATATCCCTGGGTTCAATCCCCAGTACTAAAATGGGGAGCTGGGGATATAGCTCAAAGGTAGAGTACCCCTTGGCTTAATCCCCAGTACCAAAATATAATAAAACATAAAAAGGGCTGAGGGTTCAGCTCAGTGGTAGAATCCCTCTGGGTTCAATACAGTACCATAAAAAAGGAAAATGAATAAATAAAATAGGGGTGGGAGTGTGATTAGGAAGAATACCCCTGGGTTTAAGCCACAGTACTACCACCAAAAAAAAAAAAAGCCAGGCATGATGATACATACCTGTAATCCCAGCACTTGGGAAGTTGGGACAGGAGGATCACAGGTTGGAAGGCAGCCTCAGCAACTTAGTGAGACCCTATTTCCAAATGAAAAATAAAATAAGGTTGGGGGTGTAGTTCAGAGGTAGAATGTCGCTGGTTTCAATTCCCAGAACCACACACAAAAATAAATTATTATACACAAGGTAGTATAAAGTGATGAATGTGGTATTGGATATAAAACTAAAAGCCTTATTTTACTTTAGATGGTAAAACTTCAGGAAATATTCAAGACATTTTACCTAGGCAAACACAGTGGCAGGAAACTTCAATGGCAATCAACTCTAGGACACTGTGTGCTGAAAGCAGAATTCAAAGAAGTAAGTAGATGTTCCCCAAACTGAGTTTTCATCTTTAATATTGAGATCATCTCTCTTAACTTGAAAATTCAAGCTATTGTTTATAGACATGTCTTAGACATCTGCATGACAACCATGATAGCTTGTCACAACTTTGGATATATTTTAAGATTGTGGTCTTTTCCACAATTGATTTGGTCTTCAAAACCAAAAACAATAACTCTTTCCCCCTACCTTTTTCCTACCTGTGGACGAACAATTCACACCACCACCTCTTGATGGTAATCTTGTTGCTGGGAGTCAGAGAATAGAGTGGGAGTTAAGGGGAACAGTGCCTGTATCTAATTTCAAAAAACACCTGCAGCTTTTCATGACTAGTCTGAATCATATAAGTCAAAAATGCATTTGAAATAGTGATTTCTTGCTGCTTCTGATGGATATCTGTAATGACATACAGGGCTAAATTATTAATTTTCATTACTTTGTTGTTCAGTTTTAATTATAAGGCTTTGAAAAAAACCTGCTAAAGGTCAACTAATCCTTCCCCTTACTTTAGGAAGGATCATACCTAAACCGTACAGTGAACATACTGTATTACCACCTCAAATGTTTTTTCTGGATAATGTTAATCTGTGTTTCTAAACCCACTAATTGGAAAATGCTTTTCCTATAACAGATTAATTACTTGATTAATTTTTCTTGTGTTTTTTTAAAAAATGCTGACTAAACAGCTATTTCTCCAACAGGGTAAAAAAGAACTTCAGGTCTCTCTTTTTCAAACACTGGTGCTGCTAATGTTTAATGAGGGAGAGGAGTTCAGTCTAGAAGAGATCAAACAGGCTACTGGAATAGGTTTGTATTGAATTGGTCGTGTAGCAAACATTGTTAGGGTCCACTATGTGCACACCAAATATATTAAGAGCTTTGGGGCATACAAAGACATAATCCCTTTCCTCCATACTCTTAATATAACCATGGGGAAGGGAGAAAATGACAGGAGATCCTTTCAGAACCAGTAAGTACCAGTCTGTGGTGCTGACTAGAATTGTGTTAGGAGTTTAGCAAACAAAAGGTCACCATGGACTGGCACAGCTGGGAAAGCCCTCATAAAGGAAGTGGAACTTGAGCCGGGCCTTCAGGTTTTGGTCAGGGAGAAGGCATATGAAGCAACGGGAAATGGTGTGAGAAAAGGCTTGGATATAACACCAGTGCACTGTGGTCAGGAATCATGAAGAATTTGAGGCATAGAATAGTGCACTACAAAATGCAATAGGTAAGATGGGAGGGCCTGATCATGAAGAGCCTGTAAACTAGCAAGTAAAACCTACATCATAGGGTCTCATATGTGTGACATAATGGCAGTAACTTATTTGGACAACTTACCTGGAATTAAAAGGGCAGCTTGGAGGATGAAGAGATTCAGTCCAAAGCTATTGGGATGATTCAGATATAAAGTGCTAAGGGACTTATATTAGAATGAGGCCAGTGAAAATGGAGAAAGAGCTATCTCTAGGAAGGCAACTACTAGATACATGGATGAATGAAGAAGGAAGGATTAGAAGGGGATTCCATTTGGGCATGATGGTGCACACCTTTAATCCCAGTACAGAAGGCTGAGGCAGGAGGATCACAGGTTCAAAGCCAGCCTCAGCTATGGAGCGAGGCTCTCAGGAACTTAGCAAGACCCTGTTTCCAAATAAAAAACAAAATAGGACTGGTGGTGTAGTTTGGAGGTAGAATGCCCCTGGTTCAATTCCCAGCACCACAGGAAAAGAAAGATGATTCCAGGGTTTCTCACCAGAGAAGGTTGGTAGTATCACCACTGACAATTGGCAAGAAGACATAGTTTTATGGGAAGGTGGATGTGCTGGAGTTGATGATAGTAAGACAGCCAGGTGGAAGTGTCTGTTAAATGCAGGACTGGAGAAACCTGAAATGTCATTTCAGAAGATTTGGTAATTGTCTACATGGAATGATAATTGACACCTTTAGGAGATGACTAGGAAAAACACCATTAGATAGGACAAGGAGGAAGTATTTCGGGACCTTGGAAAACTAGGAAACAGTTTCAATGGATGGGGGTAGAAGCTAGATTGAGGTTGGAAGTAGCTTTTCTTGCTGATGAGCTACTAACATAACTAAATCATTTCTTCTTCAGAGGATGGAGAGTTAAGGAGAACACTGCAATCATTAGCCTGTGGCAAAGCTAGAGTTCTAGCAAAAAATCCAAAGGGCAAAGATATTGAAGATGGTGACAAATTCATTTGTAATGATGATTTCAAACACAAACTTTTCAGGATAAAGATCAATCAAATCCAGATGAAGGAAACGGTAAACCTTTTGCTTTCTGTAAATCCTAGTGTATTATAATCATATATGTTCGTGGTAGGAATTTATAAAGAAAAGTTTAGCTGGACTGAGACAGGAGGATCCACAGGTTCAAGGTTAGCCTCCCCAACTTAGTGAAACCTTGTTTCAAAATAAAAAGGGCTAGGACTTTGGGAGGCGGAGACCAGAGGATCCGTGTTCGCGGCCAGCCTCAACTCTCGGTCTCTCTCCGTCTCTCTCTCTCTCTCCTTAGTGAGGCCCTCTGCAACTTCGTGACTTATACTAGAATGAGGCCAGTGAAAATGGAGAAAGAGCTATCTCTAGGAAGGCAACTACTAGATACATGGATGAATGAAGAAGGAAGGATTAGAAGGGATTTCAAAATAAAGCATAAAAAATAGGGCCGGGGGCATAGCATGGAGGTAGAACGCCCCTGCGTTCAATCCCCGGTACCGCAAAAAAAATAAATAAATAAAAAGGGCTAGGGATGTATCTCAGTAGTAGAACACCCCTGGGTTCGATCCCTAGTACCACACACACAAAAAGAAAATTCTATACCTTTAATACCACCACTACTATTTAACATTATCTGTGACTGTATCTATCTGAACATATTTCAGCATTTGATTTTGGGGTTTCTTTTTTTTTTTTGGTCAGGGAGAGCACATGGTTGGGTTGATACTCAATGTAGTTTTATATCCTGCTTTTCTCATTTAATATTCAATCTTTGGGATTTTTTTCATGCATTGCATATATTCAAAAATGACAAATGGCTGCATAATATTCTCTTACATTGCTATTATAATTTATTCAATCACTGTTCATTGTTGGACAGTTAAATTCATGACATTTTTGAGACATGGGAGGGCCATCTCTATATTGTGCAGGCTGGTCACAAACTCCAAATTCATGAGTTTTTAGTATTGTAAAGTTTCAAGAAACATCTTTGTATCTAAATCTTAATCTCTCTGATTGTTCGTTCCATTATGATAAATTTATGGAAGTAGATCTTTGGGACCAAAGTGTATGAATATATTAAAAGTCTTAGTAAATAATGCCATATTGTGTTCCATAAAGGATGGACCAGTTATCCTCTGGTCAACAGCATATGAGTGCCTGTCTTATTTTGCAGTGAAGATTATATTTTTTTAAATCTTCACCAGCAGTGAAGATTATATTTTCTTTTTTAAATCTTTGCCATCTTGTTGGTGAAAAAATCTGAATGATTTAATTAGTATTTCTTCTTTTTCTTCTTTTTTTGTGTGTGGTACTGAGGATTGACCACAGAGGCTTTTTACCTTTGAGCTGTACCTCGAGCCCTATTTTATTTTTGTTTTGAAACAGGGTCTCGCTAGGTTGCTGAGGCTGTCCTCAAACCTGAATTCCTCCTGTCTCAGCCTCCCAAGTACTAGGATCACAGGGCCCGGCTTAGTATTTCTTTGATTAACAGTGAAGTTGAATATTTGGATTTTGCCATTTGAATTCATAAGAGATTTTTTTTTTTTGTGGTACCGGGGATTGAACCCAGGGGCATTCTACCTCCGAGCTACACCCCTGGCCCTATTTTTTATACTTTATTTTGAAACCGGGTCTCACGAAGTTGGGGAGGGCCTCACTAAGTAGCTGAGGCTGGCCGTAAACCCGGATCCTCTGGTCTCCGCCTCCCAAGTACTGGGATTACAAGCGTGCACCACCACGCCCGGCCCGTAAGAGACTTTTATTAAAGAAACTAACTGCAGCATCCTGAAACAGATTGGTTTCAGTCCCAACAAGGCGGAATGCAATACTTGAGAAAAAGTTTTAATGTGGGACAAAGTCAGTATCTTTTTTTCATGCATACATCAAAAGCACACTGTTACTTTAAGAGATTACCTTTTCCTTACTTCAAAAACATTTATCTGGTACCAAAAAGAAACTGCTGCCAAAAGTCCAAGGCATTCGTTTCAGTTTAGTTACACCAAAGATTAACATTTTTACTTTAGCATCAAGATTGGCACAATTACTCCTAAACACATAATTTCGGTAAATCTTGAAGGAAAGTAAGCACTAATGGAATGCACTTCAAATGTACATATTGCCAAATAAAAGTTAATTTTCAAAGACTGACTTAATTAGTTTGCTTAGCTCATTAGTAACATGCCTTGAGTCAGAAGTCAGAGTTAGTTAATTTAAGCAAAGCTATGATACAGAAATCTGGTCAGGAATTCCTTGTAACTAGTACACACAAATGTATTAGGAAGAGAACAGAGTAAAAGAAAATGGTAGCTACCTGCAATGGCAAATGCCTGTAATCCCAGCTACTTGGGAGCCTGAGGCAGTTTACTGAGATTCTATCGCAGAATAAAATTTAGAAAATTTGAAAAGGGCAAGAGATAGCTTAGTGGTAGAGTGCTCGCCTAGCATGTATGAGGCCTGGGGTTCAATCCCCAGTACTGAAGAAGGAGGTGAAGGAAATAGTAAATTCTGTATCAAAAATCTATACTCCTAGAAACGCAATTCAAAGACAGTTTTTAAATTAATATTGACATTACTTCATTGGTACAGGACAGTATAATTAAAACAGGAAGGAGTTATGTTCATAATTTTTTTTCTGTTGTATCTATTTATAAAGGTCTCATAAGAATGTCATATCCCTAATGTACAATTTGTGTGAGTAACCAAGTTTCGCTTCAGGTACAGTTCTTAAGTTTAAAACTATTTTTGTTTAGGTTGAGGAACAAGCAAGCACTACAGAAAGAGTATTTCAAGATAGACAGTATCAAATTGATGCTGCAATTGTCCGAATTATGAAGATGAGAAAGACGCTTAGTCACAATCTTCTTGTTTCAGAAGTGTACAACCAGTTAAAATTTCCAGTAAAGGTAGGTACTTCTGTGTTTTCATATTAAGCTTGTTATAAATAAAAGATGAAACACACCTATAATCCAAGTACTTGGGTGGCTGAGACTGGAGGATCACAGGTTTGAGGCCAGCACGCAGTAACTTAGCAAGACCCTCTTTCAAAATAAAAAATAAAAAGGGCCAGAGGTATGTAGCTCAGTGGTACAGCCCTTGCGTAGCACAAACGAGGTTCCTGGGATTGATCCCAAGCACTGCAGGGAAAAAAAAAATCTGTGTACAGATAACTAGTCATTAAGTGCCTTTTAAAAATTATTTTTAGTTTTTTGATTAACATGTATTAGTTATATACATTAATGGAGTTCAGTGTGATAATTCCATACATGCATACAACATGCACCGATCAAATCCAACCTCCCTTTAAAGTGTCTTTTAAAAATGTCTACCTAGCCGGGCGTGGTGGCGCACGCTTGTAATCCCAGTACTTTGGGAGGCGGAGACCGGAG
>PVJS01061136.1:0-11066 GCA_004027185.1 Glis glis | reverse complement strand
CGGTCTCCGCCTCCCAAAGTACTGGGATTACAAGCGTGCGCCACCACGCCCGGCCGACATAATTTTTTTTTAATTTTTTTTTTGTGTGTGGTACCGGGGATTGAACCCAGGGGCGTTCTACCTCCACGCTACACCCCCGGCCCTATTTTTTTTATACTTTATTTTGAAACTGGGTCTCACGAAGTTGCGGAGGGCCTCACTAAGTAGAGAGAGAGAGAAAGAGAGAGAGCTGAGGCTGGCGCGAACCCAGATCCTCCTGTCTCCGCTTCCCAAAGTACTGGGATTACAAGCATGCGCCACCACGCCCGGCTGCAAATGACATAATTTTGTTCTTCTTTATTCCTGAGTAGAATTTAATTGTGTGTATTTCCCATAATTTTGTAATCCATTTATCTCTTGATTGACACCTAGGTTGGTTCCATAATTTGGCTATTGTGAATTGTATTGCTATGAACATGCTCATGCATGTATTACTGTAGTTCTCTGGTTTCAACCCCTTTGGAAAGATACCCAAAAGTGGTATAGCTAGATCATATGGTGGATCCATTCCAAGTTTTCTAAGGAATCTCTGCACTGATCTCCATAGCACTGATCTGGTTTGCAATTCCACCAACAGTGTAGAAGAGTTCCTATTTCCCCATATCCTCGCCAACATTTATTGTTATTTGACTTCGTGATGATTGCCATTCTGATTGAGGTTAGATGGAATCTCAGTGTAGTTTTGATTTGTATCTCCCTGACTGCTAATGATGTTGAACATTTTTTTCATGTATCTGTTGGCCATTTGTTTCTCTTCTTTTGTGACATGTCTATTCAATGCTGTTGCCCATTTCTTGATTGGGTTATTTTTTTAGTGTAGTCTTTTAAATTCTTTGTATATTCTAGATGTTAGTCCTCTGTCAAAGGGATAGCTGGCAAAGATCTTCTCCCATTTCATAGTCTTACTCTTTAGACTCTTGATGGTTTCCTTTGATGTGCAGAAACTTTTTAGTTTAATGCCATTCATCTTATTAATATTAATTCTTGTTTTAATTTCGTGAGCTTTGGGGGTCTTGTTGAGGAAGTTTCTACCTGTGCTTATATGTTGGAGTGTGTAGCCTACCTATATCTTTATACTTGAAGTAATTTCTCATAGACAGTATGTAGTGGAATTTCTAAACTGTCATCCTGAAAATCTCTGTCTTAAATTCATACATTTAGACCACATATATTTAATGTAATTATTGAGATGTTAATGCTTAACTATGCCATTTTCTTTTCTTTTCTCCATTTTTTTATTTGCTGTTTTCTTTTTCCTGCCTTCCTTTGCATTATTTGAGACATTGTTAGGATTCCTTTAAAAAATACCTATGGGGGGTCTTTGAGTGAATTCATCTGTACATCTCACTTCACAGTTTTTCTAGGTACGGTGTTATGTATGCACAATGTATTGCTGTTTATTTGCATGATCACTTTTCAAGAGAAGTTTGAAAGAAACAGAGACTATGGTGAATAGAAACTGTTGAAAAATTAATATGTGAATATTTGATATAATAAAGAAGGGTGTGTTATATTTAAAATTCCATTAAATTTCAGAAAGATGAAAGAAAACTACTCTCAGACAAATCTTGGTAAAATTTCAGAGTACATAAAAACATGTAAATTCTGAAAGGCATTCTGAGAAAGGACAACTGGCTTGCCAGGGGACAATATTTAGCTGGTGAGTATTTCATCAGCAATGGTCCATGCAATTAATGAATGGAGCACTTATTTAAAATGCTGAAGAAACATGACTGTCAATCTAGAAATCAATATCTAGTTGAATTACCATTAAGGAGTGAGGCTGAGATAATGACATTGTGAATCACAGAGGTGAAGAAAGCTCCGCTTGTTCGGTTTAGAGCAGCTGAAGTTTACATTGCACAAAAGAAATGTCTGACAGATGCAACTAGTGAAATGTAGACAGATCATGTATTAATTGTTTATGAAATGTAAGATATTCAAAGTATCTTGTTGATGTCCTCACTCAATTAATCTTGAAAAACATGAATCCTTACACTTTTATTTAACTTGCCATCTATCTGACTGGAATATATATATATATATATATATATTTTTTTTTTTTTTTACTTTGGGGATCTATTTTTTGGTAATTGTGTTGTGGTAGTTCTTTATTCTACGTATGTGCCTTATCAGATAAATGTTTAGAAAAAAAGTTTCTCAGTTCTCCCATTCAGTAAATCATCTTTTTACTTTCTTCTTGGTGAGTGTGAAAGTACAAACGTTTTATTTTATTTTTTAATTTTGATGATGTCAAGTTTACTTACTATTTTGTTGCTTACGATTTTGGTGTCATACCCAAGAAATTTGTCTGTTTACCAGCATTTATCTCATGCCCCCAGAACCACCCCAACACATGTAACCTTAACTAATAACCATCTATTGTATCTTGAAAAATGCTAAAGAGTGGATATGAAGGGTTCTCACTATTAGATGATAACTATGTGAGGTAATGTATATGTGAATTAGCTAGATTTTACCATTTCACACTGTTTATGTACTTCAAAACATCACGATGTATATAACAACTTTTCAAAGTTTCCATCTAGTATTTTGTTTTACATTTAAATGGTTACAGTACTATTATTCTTAGAGTATTATATATATTATTTTTAAAAGGACCTATTATCATACTATGTTAGATGCATGTAATAGATCCTTAGTACCAACAAAGATTTAAAAACCTTCAAGATCTGTGAAGGGTCTGTGAGTTCACCCTACTTAAAAATGAAACAAATGAGCTTGTCAGTGTTTCATGGATGCCTCCAGAAGACCTGGCCCTCCTGGGTCAGAGACACAGGACTCTAGAATCACAGCAAGCAGGCAGCATCTCCTTCACATTTGACTTACTCCTCTTCCTCACAGGTCCTCTCGGGATGATGGGGAGGCAGGTTCAGTTTGGTGTCCTGTACAACAGGTCTGTGTCACAGCTATTGAACCCTACAGATAGCATTTTGTCATGCCCGTGTGTGTACTTGGCTAATTAAGAGAAATAGGATGAAACATCCTAAGAGCAAAGTCCTTGTCTCCAAAACAGACTATACACTTGCCTGCTCATTGATCCCACAGAAATTACTTTATTTGTGCAACTCTGTATTTTCTTTTCTAAAATGGGAAATAAAAATTGCAAGTTAAGCATATGCGTATACATGTGCATACATATAATGTATGTAGTAAATATTAGAAATATAATTCATTATCAATAAAACTTATAACATCTAAATATGTCAAAAAGAAGAAAACATAAGGGAAAAACAAAATAAATATTCCTTTTAGTTTCTATTTTTCTTTTTGGTACTGGGGAATTGGACCCATGAGAATTTTACCTCTTAGCTATATCCCCTTCCCTTCCTTCCTTCCTTCCTTCCTTCCTTCCTTCCTTCCTTCCTTCCTTCTTTCCTTCCTTCTGTTTTTGAAACAGGTTCTTGCTAAGTTGCTGAGGGTCTTGCTAAATTGCTGAACCTGGCCATGACCAGTGATCCTCCTGTCTCAGCCTCCCAAGTGCTGGGATTACAGGCGTGTGCCACCACATCCGGCATTAGTTTCTCAGCTAGCAGCAAGCAGGCAGCATCTCCTTCACATTTCACCCACTCCTCTTCCTCACAGGTCCTCTCAGGATGATGGGGAGGCAGGTTCAGTTTGGTGTTCTGTACAGTAGGTCTGTGTCACAACTATTGAACCCTGCTAGCATTTTGTCATGCCCGTGTGTGTACTTGGCTAATCAAGAGAAATAAGATAAAATGTCCTAGGGGCAAAGTCCTTGTCTCCAAAACAGACTATACCACCTGCCTGCTCATTGATCCCACAGAAATTATTTTATTTGTGTGACAAATAATGTTACTTTATTTGTTGAGACAGTAACTGCTTTCCCATGTTATTTCATGATGAATTTTTCAAATTCCACCGCTGTATTTCATGACTGAACCTCTTAGAGGAGACACCAATCCGTGTTGTTAATCCAAGCTGAACCCACTCTTTTGAGTGCAAAACAGAAGGGGTCAGGTGCAAACTGCAAGAAGAAGCCCCCATCAATTAGCGCTGTAGAAGGTCCAGAAGGGTATCATAATCAACTCCACTTCCTCTCCTGACATAAGCTTTCATCCACAGCCCTTTCTCCCTTGTTTGGAAAGAGTCCCTAAAGCTTTTTCTCTTCCCAGTGGGAGGCCCATTGGCACTCACCTGTCCTCATATTACATTAGGTAAATGTGCATTTTCTAAATGCTCAGTTAGGACATTGGGCAAATGTTAATTTGATCCTGGTGACTGCTGGCTGGCTCTCATCTTTCTTTGGCATGCAGGGTGCTGTGTTAAGCGTGGGGATCTGATCTCTTCGGAGCTCTATTTCTCCTCCTTTAATCACTGCTGAAGCGAGTCAGAATCAGAACCTCCACCCTGTGCAGTATGAGCTCCTGTTCACAGGGGCATTCAATTCTCTCCTCCCCACGAACCAAGCTCGGGATTAGCTTTACAGCATATTCTATAGGGCTGATATTCCAGGCGTCCATAAAACAAAGTCACCACTCAACAGAACTTTAAATTAGCATACTCAGGAAATCCAGAGCTCCCAAGGTAATTAGCATACAGCTGCTAATTATCAAGTGAAATCCTGCATTGAGGAGGGAGGGGAGTTTCCTGTTGATCTGGGTGTTAACAGGAGAGATAATCATTTCAAACCACTTTGCTTCAACATTTTAGTTATTGAACATATGTTTCTAATTCCTGAGGATGCAAAATTTTATTGGAAAGATACGAGGCAGCTATTTCTTAAAGTGCATCTTTATATTGTTCAATAAGTTCATTTGAATTTTGGATTGTGGTACATAGCCTTGTAGACAAGCAATATGTATAAAGAGTTTTCTGCCATAAAAAAATTTAGAATCATAATATTGTTATGATGCTTTGTGAGTTACAAAATGCTTTACTGTGTACTCTGTACTTACTATGTAAGTTACAACGCACTTTACTGGTTTCACTAAAGTTTAAGAGAGGCATTTACAACTATTCCAATTTCATTTTCAAATAATATTTATACCATTTCATTGCTAATGTGAGAACATTATAACAAAATAATAATAATTCCTTTCTCTTGTCCCTTGTATTACTACTGTCATTTAACATATATAAGCCTATATAAATCCATATATATATATATATATGTACACATACACATAAGTCTACATAAGAAAATACATTAAAGCTATTATCATTTTGAACTATTTTCTGTTAGAAAAAAATTTGTTTTTACTTATCTTTTTCTTTAATGCCCTTGATTTCTGTATATGGATCTGAGTTTCTGGATATTACTATCTTCTTTAATCATATAAATGTTAATATTTATGGTGGCTTCCTAATTGGTCCAAACAATATATATGTGTGTATATATATATATGTATGTTGCTGAGGGTCTTGCTAAATTGCTGAGGCTGGCCTCAAACCTCTGATCCTACTGTCTCAAGCATCCCAAGTACTGGAGATTACAGGTGTGTGCCACCACACCCACCCAGCACCTTCTAGTTTCTGAATACTATTTTCAGAGAAATAAAGATAACCTTGACTTTTCAAGTTTTTATAATTATTCAGTAAACGAAAGAATCTTAGAGTTTAAAAAACTTTATAATAAAATTGGCAGAGCCATGTTCTCTGAACACATCGAATAGCTGCATATTATCTTTACCCACTGCAAATAGAACTATTATGTATATTAATGTAATTGCAGCTTTTAAATCATCCTTCTAATTGCCCTATTTTTAGAAGGAAGACCTTTCAGAACTCCTTTTTTTCCCTTTTCTCCCAGCTCCTCCAATCACTGCTGAGTGTTCCTTTTTGTCACCAGTTAATGCTCTGATCCAGTCACCCCCATCACAGATCATACAGAGGATGATAGAGCTGTCCACAGGACTGTTTGTCGAATGCTTGCTGAAACGCTGGGTTGAGAAGGATGTGTGTGACCACCAGGCAGTTCAGGAAGGAAAGCTGTCATGATCAACTACTGCAGAGAGGAAAGAGTGCAAGAATGTGGGTCATGAATTTACCATCCAAAGATTAGATACTACTGTGGAATGGTGTTTCTGTATCCTCGAAATTCATATGTGGAGCTCCTCCTCTCCAACGTGACAGTGTTTGGAGGTGCTGCCTTTGGGGGTTGGTTAGGGCTGGATTGGGCCATGAGGGTAGGATCCCTACGATGAGATTAAAAAGAGGAAAAGACACGAGATATCTACCTCTCTCCTTCTCCATGCTAATGCCAAGGAAGGCCATGTGAGGAATAAAGAAAGACAAGCATACACAAACCAGCAAGAGGGGACCCATCAGATGCCACATCTGCAGGCACATGGATCTGGGATTTCCCTGTCTCCAGAACTATGAGAAATAATCGCTTGTTTAATATACCCAGTCCATGGTATTCTGTTGGAGCAATTGGAGTCAAGACAAGTAATTAGGACCAAGGTTTTAATTAGGGGTCTCCTCCCAGGTCTAACAGAAGACTCCTCCCGTGTGAAATGGAACACAGCAGGAAAAGCTCTGTAGAACTTAGCAAAGTAAGGATTGCTTGCATGCGTGATCTACCCCCTAACCACAGGAGACTGGGGTGGGAAGCATCTGGCCAATGAACCGAGAATTGCTAATCATAGAACTGCAAATCGGGAAAATGCTAGAGTGTTCCTATGCAATTAGAAGTATCCATCTGACCAAGAAAGTACAGTGTTCCTCACATGGAGGTGGAAACTTCCAGCCCATTTAGTCTGGTAGCTAAAAGAGGACTTTCTGACAGATCAGAAAAGCCCTTGAGTATGTGGTATATTCATGAAAGAGAATTAAATAAAAATGATCATAAAACTACTGAAATAAATATGACCCTAACAGGCCAGGCATGGTGGTGCACACCTATAATCCCAGGACTTGGGAAGCTGAGACAGGAGGATCATAGGTATGAGGGCAGCCTCAGCAATTTAGCAAGACTCTCAGCAACTTAGCTAGGCCTTATTTCAAAATATAAAATAGGGCTGGGCATCTATCTCACAGCTAGAATGCCCCTGGGTTCAATCTCTAGATTCTTGGCCAGCTTCAGCAACTTAGCCCTCCACAAGTAGGTGAGACCCTGTTTAAAAATAAAATAAGGCTGAGAGTGTAGCTCAGAGGTAGAATGCCTCTGCATTCAATCCCCAGTACCACAAAAACTGACCCCAATAATTATTATTAATGTGAGATATTAAACATTGATATTCACAGTATAGCAGGTATTATACTAAAACCTTTACACTTATCTGTTCATTTATCCAATCAACAATTATTTGATTCCTACTATGTGCCACAAGAGGTGATAGGCATTAGTCATCAAACAGTGGGAGGAGACTGATGGGCTTCATTCCTGAAGTCATGGAGAGCCCAACATCTCATGTGGTTCTTCTGATGACCTTGAGAGAGGTCAGGACTATAACCGACCTCATCATTTGTACATGTGAAGCATGAAGAAAGTAAGGCGAGAGAGGCAGCATGCCTTACCTGAGGCCACACAGCTGGTAAATGCTACTTCCACAATATCACGGAGGCTGAGGAGGTCCCCATGCCGCCTTTTAATCACCAATGATATAAGGATGCAGGGTAGGACTGCATGGGGATGATGCATAACACTGCATGGTCGGGGGTGTGAGGTAAGATTTATGGTTAGGAACTTGGAGTAAGACTGCATGGTTGAGAATATGGGATAAAACTGCACTGTTGAAGATGTGGGATAAGACTGTATGGTTGGGAACATGGGGTAAGTTTGCATAGTTGGGGATGCAGGATAAGACTGCATAGGGATGCTGTATAACACTGCATGGTTGGGGGCTATGGGATAAGACTACATGGTTTGAGATGTGGGGTTAAGACTTCATGGTTGGGGACATGGGATAAGACTCCATGGTTGGGGATGTGGGATAAGACTCCATGGTGGGGGATGTGGGATAAGACTCCATGGTGGGGGATGTGGGATAAGACTCCATGGTTAGGGACAGGCTGCAGTGCATCTGCCCATTGCTTCATGGACTTAGCCAGGACAGGTGCAAGTCCCCCGTGAAAAACTGGAAACAGTATGTTGGGGCCAGTGCCTGGTGTGTAATTCATGAGACCCATTGAAAAATGAAATGCATAGCCCCTTGTCCAAAATGCAGGGGAAAAACTGCTTGCGACAAACGCCAGCTTTTCATCTTTAAAAATTATTAGTTATAAAATGGAATGCAGTAATCATAAGAAATGAGTAACGATATAGGCTTTAAATTGCCAAAAAAATCGTGGTTTGGTGTTATAACATTTTCAAGGGCAGGATAATTATGAAATAATTTTAATCTCCCTTTCAAGCTATATACAGAAAAGAATAGTTTCAATTTTTTCCTCTTAGAGAAGGATTTTCAGCAATCTTCTAATAGTCATCTCTCCTTAGATTTATAATGGCCTTACCTTGGTTAGAAAGCTAAAGAAATACATTTTGTTTATTAGCTTAAAATGCCTTTTAAAAATTCTCCCTGCACCAGGAAGTGCATCTATTCTATTCATAGGCAACGGGGGGACTTTGGCAATGAATCTCTTCTAAATTTGGAATTTGGAAAAGCACCAGCTTGAAGTGGCAAATTTTTACCCACTCCATAATCCAATCTGGCATGACATTCTCAGAAGCGAAAAGCATATCACTGGTCGACATTTTTATCTCTCTCATCCAATTCAAGTCCTCTCCATTACTGGAATTTGGAGAGAGGATCACTTATCAATGTAGGGCCATGTCATGATTTCTATTTGAGGAATATCTGGCACATAACAACTAACTCAATGTCATAACTAGTTAGGGATTTTGAGAATTTCTTCTAGAAAAGTCAACTTTTCTAAGATAGGGTCTAGACATCAGGAATCTCAATGCCACATTATAGCACTTCCTTGGATCTGGGAGGTTAGAAATATTCATTTTGAGTGATCTGTCCTGACTTCCTTATTTATGGAAACTCACAACTCCCCTCAACGTAACCATCCATTCTTCATTTCAGGGTCTGGTTTGTGTGCTTTTTTTTTTAATCCCTGACCCAAAAGGTACATACGTAAATATGTTTCTTGGAATGAGTATGTAATTCATATATGTTTACATCTGCATTTTTCAAGAGACATTCCTTTGTAGAAGAATTCCAAATAATTCGTGTAGCTACCCTGACCCTGGCGAGATGGAGTTACTGCTCAATGTTAAAGGCAGACTTCACATTGTGACTTATTTCCAAGGAGTGAAACAAAAAAGGAGAAAGAACGGCTTTGCAGTGGAGATTGAGAACACTCCCTTCACCCAGCTCCCCAGGGCAACATCAACAGTGATAAGCCATGTCAACAGCTTTTCTTGTGTGTGTGGTACTGGGGATTGAACCCAGAGGCATACTATCTCCAAGCTATACCCCAGCTCTATTATTAATTATTATTATTATTATTATTTATTTTGAAATAAGGTCTCACTAAGTTGCAGAAGGCGTCACTAAGCAGCTGAGGCTGGCCACAAACCTGCGATCCTCCTGTCTCAGCCTCCCAAGTATTGGGATTACAAGTGTGCGCCACATGCCCAGCTATATCGATAGCTTTTGATGTGATGTGGATAATATATGTCTCTCTCTCTGTCTCTCTCTGTCTCTCTCTCTCTCTCTCTCTCTCTCTCTGTGTTCTTCCTCCCCAAAACCTGTCACTCCAATAGAGTTATGACAAACCCACCAGGAAAATGCCATTAGAGGGGCATCCTAAATGATATCTGACAAAAACTCCTCAAAACCGTTCCTTTCACAAAAACAAAGTGAGGACAGATGGAAGCTCCGTCACAGCTTAGAGGAACACTACGAAGCTTGGTGGTTAAATGTGATGTGGAATTCTTTATAGGATTCCAAGACATCAAGTTAAATCTAAGAAAATGTGAATATAAATTTTAATTAATAATAATACATCCAGATGGTTTTATTATTTGTAACCATTATACCATGCTAAATTAAAATGTCAACAATAGGGCGGGTGTGGTGTCGCATGCCTGTAATCCTAGTACTTGGGAGGCCGAGACAAGAGCATCGCAGATTTGCAGCCAGCCTCAGCAATTTAGCGAGGTCCTCCTCAACTTAGTGAGACCTTGTTTCAAAATAAAAATAATACATAGGGCTGGGGGTATGTCTCAGAGGTAGAATGACCCTAGGTTTGATCCCAGTACCACACACACACACACAAAGTTAATAATAGATGAGATAGTGTGAAAGGATTTATGTAGCGCTCAGTAGTATATTCACAGATCTGCAAATCTAGAGTGTTCTAACAAAGTCTTAAAAAAACGCAGACCTGCCACAGGAATCAGAAAAGTAATTGCATAATAATATATCCACAACAACCATGAAATATAAGTCCTGAACTATTTAACACCTTTGTAGTACTTACTATATTCTACTAACTCGCCTAACCTTTTTATAATATTAAACAATTTTATCCTTATAAAAACCATAAGAGGTAGTTAATGTTATTATTCACCTTTTGGATGAAGAGAGTCACAGTGATATTAATAATTTGAATGGAGATGAACCGATAATTTCTCCTCCAAAGCCCATGCTTAGCCATTATTTAATGCTGTGATCATTCTGCAAATAAAGTGTTCAAAGAAGGGAATGGGAAGCAAATGTATTTGGCTAATAATCCTTCCAACTCTTTTCCCATTATTCTGGTTCTGCTATTCTACGAAAAGAAATCTCATTATGATCTATAATTCCGATGCACCAATAAAAGTATATTAAGAGTAAAATAAATTAATAGTTGACTTTGATCTTTCAAGTGCCCACCTGTTGAAGCTATTAAAACAAATTCAAGGGCCGTGCGTGGTGGCGCATGCTTGTAATCCCAGTACTTTGGGAGGTGGAGACCGGAGGATCCGGGTTCGAGGCCAGCCTCAGCTCTCTCTCTCTCTCTCTCTCTCTCTACCTAGTGAGGCCCTCTGCAATTTCGTGAGACCTGGTTTCAAAATAAAGTATAAAAAAATAGGGCCAGGGGTGTAG
>PVJS01061135.1:0-11065 GCA_004027185.1 Glis glis | reverse complement strand
GAATGGCCAGGGAGCATAGAGATATTCTAAGATACCTAAGCCATATAGAAAACCTAAATTTTTAAATGTCTCCAGAGAAGAACTTGAGTCTGTAAAATACAATCTAGCAATCTGTACAGAACTTTTGTGTGTGTGTGTGTGTGTGTGTGTGTGTGTGTGTGTGTGTTACTGGGGATTAAACCTGGGGGGGGCTCTACCTCTGAGCTACACCCCCAGCCCTTTTTGTATTTTATTTTATTTATTTAATTTGTGTGTGTGTGTGTGTGTGTGTGTGTGTGTGTGGTCCTGGGGATTAAATCCAGGGGCATTCTACCTCTGAGCTATACCCCCAGCCCTATTTTTATTTAAATTTTTGAAACAGGGTCTCACTAGGTTGCAGAAGGCCTCACAAGTTGCTGAGCCTGGCCACGAACCTGTGATCCTCCTGTCTCAGCCACCCAAGTACTGAGATTACAAAGGTGTGCCACCACACCTGGCTTGTATTTTATTTTGAGACAGGGTCTTGATAAATTGCCCAGGCTGTCCTTAAACCTGCGATCCTTCTGTCTCAGCCTCCCAAATACTGGGATTACAGAGCTCTTTCTGCTAGCTTCCATAAACACCTGGTTTGTCAGGCTCTCATTAAACTTTTAGGTCAGCCAGCCCAGATATGATTCCAGGACCTTCCCTAATATGTCCCCATCCCATTGCCAGTTTAACACACTCCTTTGTTCAATGTGAAGATGTTTCTGATATCTTTTCACCTGGGACTTGTCAACATGAGACTGTACTTTATATTAACATTCTCAGAGCAGAAGTGACCGGCCCTTCTTCCCAAGGTTTTCAACCTCAACCTTCCTCTGACTGTCGCAGCCCTCCCTCCTTGTGGCAGACTACTTTTCTGAAGATGGCTGCAGTCATTTCTCCTGTACCACATTCTCTTCTAGAAACTTGCCACTCCTTCCATCAGAGGGTGGGGTCTTCGTCTCCTCCCCTTGAACCTGGTAAGGTAGAGACTCAACTCGCTCGTAATCACTTTAACCTGGTGTAAGTGGTGCTGTGTGATGTCTAAAGGTGTGACATATAGGTGATAATGCCAATTTTGTCTTTCCTTGAGAACACTCACATATAGAGCCCTGAGCTGCCAAGTAAGCTGTCCATCTGCCCCAAGGTCGCCATGCTATAAGGAAGCCCAAGGTGATCCACACTGAGGGGCACATGGAGGGACCCTGAGGGATGCCTGGCCAGCCCCCAGATGCTCTGGTACCCCATCCTCAACTCCTTCAACTCCAGCCCCTGTCTGCAACCATACAAGAGACCCTGATCTAGAAATTCCCAGGATAGTCCCCCCTAAATTACTAACCTGAAGTTTAAACTACTAAGTTTTGGGGTACTTTGTTATACAGCAACTGGAACATGCCCCTTTCTCCATCCCACTACCATATCTGGTTACAGCAGCACAGACACATGCCAAGTCATCTGTAGTATCAGGGGGAAGTACTTAGCCATACTCCCTTCTTTTGCTCTCTGTTAATCGTCTCTGTCTCCTATTGGATGGATGCCCTTAAGAAGGCCATAACAGCTGGGTGTGGTGGTGCATGCTTGTAATCCCAGTACTTAGGAAGCTAAGACAGGAGGATCACAGGTTCGCGGGCAGCCTCAGCAACTTAGTGAGACTCTCTGCAACTTAGTAAGACCCTATTTCAAAATAAAAAAAAAATAGGACTGGGGTTGTAGCTCAGAGGCAGAATGTCCCTGGGTTCAATCCCCAGTACTATGCGCACATACACACACACACACACACACACACACACACACACACACACACACACATCTCAGACCTACTTTCCTTCATCTTCAAAAGAGAAACAAAAATTGCTGCCTAATAGGACAATCTGTGAGCACTATACTAATGATGATGATGGTCACATTGCATTATTTCTTGAGAATGTTCACATGCACTGTCATTGTTCTAATGTTGGGAGGCAGCAGCACAGTTGAGGAAAGTGGTATGGTGGTGCATGCTTGTAATCCCAGTACTTAGGAAACTAAGACAGGAGGATCGCAGGTTCACGGCCAGCCTCAGCAACCATCCAATAGGAGACAGAGACTATTAACAGAGAGCAAAAGAAGGGAGTATGGCTAAGTACTTCCCCTGATAGTACAGATGACCTGGCATGTGTCTGTGCTGCTGTAACCAGATATGGTAGTGGGATGGAGAAAGGGGTTCCAGTTGCTGAATGACCTAGGTAAGCACAAGGAACACCAGTCCTGCTGGAAACAGTCCAATCTCTTGCTTTCTGGAGTCTGGCTCTGATCTGCAACATCTCACAAAACAGCAGAGCTCTATCCCACTTCAGCTTCCTCTCCACTTCTACCTTTCTTCCCTAAGAGCTATTCTAGCCTTGTCTCAGCTTCCAATCCACCTAGTATCCAGCTTTAGCTCTACCAATTTTCAGAGACTCAGTCAGTCACAGACATAGAGTATCTTCTTGGATCATCCCTCTGGGGTAATTCTTTTGGGAAGGGGTGCTGGACTATTCTCTATGAATAAGCTTAGATACCATATAGCCAAAACCAAAACCCATGTAGAGCTTCCCTTCTCCAACCTCATATATTTGATATTTTGGCCAACCTCATCAAACTGATCTAGAAATAAGAAATCCAGACCTGGGAGGTCATGTAGTCCCACTCCTGGATGGCCCACAACTGCCCAGTGAGATCATAGCAAAGCCAAGTCCTGACCTCCAGTGTTGTAGCTTCAAAGACAATACTTGCTTTACCCCTCACATTGCCCACAGGAAATAATTTAGCAAAATTCGGCTCACTACTCCCAGTGGGTATAAGTCATCAAGAAGCAAAAACTGGCAAAGAGTCAAGGAAGGGACTTCAGCCTCCCATAAAAGCTGTGGGCCTCAACATACCCTGAGCCCTAGGTAAAACACCCAAGTACCAGATCTGAGGAGTAAAGGAGGCCCTGGAGTTTTATTCATTTCTCTTGGGTTTGCAAGGACTTTGAGAGCTTTCAGGGTAGTTTCAAAGAAGAGAGCAAAGATCAATCATTTAGTACATATACATTTTAGAACTCAAAGGACACCAAATAAGTGTATGACTTCAGGACAATAAAGTCCCCTCACTTTCTTTTTTTGTGTGTGTATCAAAGGATGAACTAGAAGCAGTATAGAAAACCAGCTATATTATATCATACTGTGATCTTCTGGACAGTTAACTAATCTCTCTGACATCAGCTTCCTTGTCTCTAAAATGGGGATTAATAGCCATATAATAGGATTGCAGTGAGAATTAAATTAGATAGTATTATGAAAAAGGTAATCTTACATCTTCAACTACATGGTTGATAAACATTATTCACTTCCCCCAATACCTTCACTTTCATTCTAATCTTTTCTGCTCCTCTGACCAAACTTACCAGATAATTGCTTGATTTTTTTGGATCCCAATCAATTTAGAGGAGGTTAGTGAGATTGTTGTGCATAAACCATTCTAAGGATTGAGAGTTAGTTTTAGGTAAATTCTGGTTTAAATGTTTGAGAAAGAGCCTGTAACTAGTATAGTTTCCATTTTTCAATGCACGATGCAGCAAGCATGGGTTTGCACTAATGCACAACTCCTCTGATCTTGGCAGTCTTATGGTCAAAAGATATTTTAAAAGCCCATTTTCACGTGAACTTGTTACTGATTAGCAACGTGTCATTTCTATTTTTTGTTTCACAGAGAAAGACAAGTGAAATTTGCCCCCACCTTACCACTTCTAAATGGGTGTTGTTACTAAGCAATTATTTCATGTTCTCAGAGCATCCCATTTTTATATTTTGGGGTCCATATTCCAATAGAGTTCAAGTTTATGGATAATCCAGATGTACAAAATCCAACACTTAACTGGATATTCTCTTTACAAAAGTTTTTCCCTTATCCAGAATCAAAGTGCCTCTCACTTATCACAACATATATGTTAAGTTTGGAAGAGATTAAACTGGAAAAATTATAATTTTCATGATGTATTATTGCTATCATTTCTCTCTCTCTCTCTCTCTCTCTCTCTCGGTACTGGGCAGTAAAGCCAGAAGCATTTTACTTCTGAGCTATACCCTCAGCCCTATTTTATTTTTTTTTTTTGTAACAGGGTCTCACTAAGTTGTGGAGGACCTCACTAATTTGTTGATGCTGACCATGACCCTGCAATCCTCCTGTCTCAGCCTCCCAAGTACTAGGCTTATAGGTGTGTGCCACCACACCTGGCTGCTATCATTTCTCTTACATCTTCACCCCATTACGTAAGCATAGATAGAAATTTTATCTCCAAATACCAGGTTAGAAGAGTCTAAGAGTTTGAATAACTTGCCAATGTCACAAAAGCTTCATCTCCTGAGTCTGAATGCTCCACAATGAGCTCCAACCAACTCAAGGTGTGGAACCAACAGGTTAGTTCATTAGTTGTAAATCCCAGGAACTCATGGGCTGTGCAGAACCAGAAGATTCTGCTCCATTTTGGTCCACCAATGAAGGGAGCAAGTGGAGGAGGACTTGGGTACAGTCCACCCCCCTATTTAAAAGCTGCATACAAAGCCAGGCTGAGACCGGAGGATTGCAGGTTCAAGGACAGCCTCCACAAGTAGTGAGACTTTCATCAACCTAGCAAGACCCTGTTTCTTTTTTTTTTTTCTTTTGCAGTACTGGGGATTGAACCCAGGGGCATTCTACCTCCGAGCTATACCTCCAGCCCTATATTTTTTATTCTTTTTATTTTGAAACAGGGTCTTACTAAGTTGCGAAGGGCCTCACTAAGTAGCTGAAGCTGGCCGCGAACCCGGATCCTCCTGTCTCAGCCTCCCAAGTATTAGGATTACAACCGTGCGCCACCATGCCAAGCTTACCCTGTTTCCAAATAAGAAATAAAATTGGTCTGGGGGTATAGCTCAGAGGTAGAATGCCTCTGGGTTCAATTCCCAGTACCACATACACACACACACACACACAAAAAAGTTGGATACAGGTTGGAAGGTAGAAAACAGGATCCAGAGTATTTGGGGTCTGGGGACCCAAAGGTAGAGGTGGTGTATGAGTTTCCAATTGCTGCTATAATAAAGTGCATGAACTTTGAGGTGTAGGCAAGAAGTCCAAAATAAGTTTCTCCAAGTTTTTAAGTCATGTTGTCAGGTTGGGGAGATCCTACTGTAGGCTCTAGAGAAAAAATTTTTTCTTTGTCTTTTTCAGCTTTCACAGGCACTGTGTTCTTTCACTTGTAGCCCCTTCCTCTATCTTCAAAGTGCCTTACTCAAATCTCTGTTTCCAAAGTCACATGACTTTTCTCTTAAGACCCTGGTGCTTACATGGGCCCATAAGGATAATCCAGGGTAATCTCCCACCTTAAGATCCTTATTTTAATCATATCTGCAAAGTCCCTTCATCATGTAGAGCAACATATTCACAGGTTTCAGGGATTAGGACATGGGCATCTTTGGGACTATCATTCAGCCTATCACAGGTGAAAAGGTGACAGGTGGATGGTGACAGCCATATTCTACTGGCAAAGGCATAGCTCGTATAGCTCTGTTTGCCTGTCTGAAACCATACTCTTTACTGCCACCTGACATGCGGGGGTCAAGACCGAACCCATATCCCCTGATTCCAAGTAAAGTGCTCTTTCAGGCTCATTGCATGCACCATCTCACACACCATCTCACAACTAAATTTACACTCATTTTTGCAAATAGTCCCTTCTTGTATAGATGGTAATTAATATTTGCATAATGCTGTAGAGTTTATAATGCCCTTTCTATTTACATGAAATCGTTTAAACCCCTACAATAACCCTCGGAGACAGTTATTATTAACACATTTTTACATATGAAGAAGCTAAAGCTCAGAGGAGTGAAGTGGTTTGTTCAAGGTCACCCAGCTGGTAAGGGCAAGACCGCAATGCAAATCCCGAAAGTTCCCCCATGTTCAGCTCTAAAGAATGAATCTATACTTAAGTCTACTTTGCTACAGATGATAGTTAATCTTTTTGGGGATACTCCAAAGGTAACTGGGATCTTCAGTGTGCTTTTGAGAGAAAATGAGTATATAAATGTGAAAGTGCTTTGTAGCAGTATGACTCACACTACAGAAAGTTATCGATGGCATCATCATCATCATCATCTGACCTAAGACAAAGAGAATTCAACAGGCCAACACCTCTCATTGCTGTTTAGAACACCAACTCCACTCTCTTGCAGTCCCCGGGGACAACATCATAATAACACATCGCAGGGTTCTGTGGTTTGTTGGCCACCACACAGGTGTGGCTGGTGGGAGCAGCCCCTGCATGGATAGGCCAAACTCTTCTGACCTTGCAGACAAAGGGGCCTTGGCACTGACCCTTCCAGGTGCTTGGTGGTGTGGTACTGTTTTGTCCCCCTACCTGATTTTCAATTTTTTTCTGTGAGACCATTTGCTGTGCATTTCAAATATATCTAATTGGGCGGGGAAGAGGAGATTGGACCAGTAGGCTGAAGGAGAGCAGAGGGAGATGCAGAGCGCTACAGCTGGCTCCTGGCTGCTCCAACAGGTGGAGCTCCATCTCACCTCCCCTCCTGGCCCTTACCTTTTTTTTAAGGACAGCAACAGTTTCTGAAATTTGCAACTTCAAAACCAGGCCAGAGGACCACTGAGGGGAATAGCCGAGCTGTCCTCCACGTGTGGCTGAGCAGTCAGCCGGCCCCCCACCTCATTTGAGTGAGACCGCCACTGAAAGCCTTCACGTGGGGCCCAGACCACAGAAGCATAATTAGGAAGTGCGCCCTGCCCCTCACAACGGCCACCCTCACCAAGCAGGGGTGACCAGAGCGAGGCAGGTGCATTCAAATCGCCTGGGTTTGACCAAGGGAAATGAAGCACTAAAACTCAGCTCAGTCCCACGATGAGTCAGAATCGGGCTGGGGAGGGCACTCACAGCCCTCGAGCCCTTCTTCTTGGGAACTAGTCCTGCCTCTGGTTGCCAGCCTCGGGAATCACAGCTTTTGGCCTGGATCTTAGTTCTTGCACTCTATTGCTATGTGGTAAGAGGCACCGAGCTGCCGGGGTCTCTCTTAACAGTTGGTTTCACTTGTAAACTCAGCCACTTATCAGACAAGTTCTCTCCATCTGAACTGTGCCCCCATTCCCCCAACCCCCCTCTGCCTGTCCAAATCCTACCCATGCTTCATGTTCATGTTCGACTTCTAAAAAGCCTTCCCTTATGCCTCAGCTAAATCTAGGAATCTCCTCATTATCGGAACCATCTTTATCCTCCTCCCAGTTATTTATATATATCATTTAAAAATGAAAATAATTTCTCACCTATTAAGTTGGGCACCCTGCTAAGCACTTTCACACTTACAGTTTAATTTGCTGTTTTGCTCCCTAATATTAGACAGAAACTCCTTGAAGACAGAGACTGTGTCTGACTCATCGCTCCATCCCCCGCCAGGCACTATGCTCTCAATAAATAGTTGCTGGATTCATAATTTTAGAAAAATCTTTGAAATGATCATAAATTAGTAGAGAATTTGAAGGTAACAAGGAATGACCCATTTGTCCAAGTCTCACCAATGGAAGTCAAGGTGACATTAGTGAGGAGCGGTCCTAAGGGTGACCAGAAGTGGCCAGAGAAGGATGAGCCTGAGCAATATTCATTTAAGAGGGAGCTGTGAGCTGGGCATGGTGATGCATGCCTGTAATCCCAGTACTTGGGAGGCTGAGACAGGAGGATTACAGGTTCAAGGCCAGCCTCAGCAACTTAGTGAGACCCTGTTTCAAAATAAAAAAGGCTGGGAGTTTTGCTTGGAGGTAAAATGCCTTTGGGTTCAATCCTCAGTACAAAAAAAAAAAAAAAAGAGGGAGGTGGGCAGAAATAACAGGGACCTGCTGGAATCAAAGGTGCAGGTGTAAGGAGAAGTGAGGATGGTGTGGAAAGAACTGCTGAGATAAGCAGTTCAGAGCTACTGCCACAAGAGGTGTGAGGGGCCTGCACGTGTCATCTATGTGGTTCTTTGTGCAGAGTACAGGGCCAGGTACTTAAGGGAGATAGAGTACAAACTCTGTTTGAATCCATATCACAGGCCTAGAGAAGACCCACAGGCTCTTCTGTCCAGGGGACTTATGCCTGGTTATGAGGAAGTACTTTTGTTATAAATCAGTGCTCATTCTCCCTTATCTCAGGACCCACCTCAGGCCATGAAGATCTAAGAAGCAGCTGCAGAACTAAAAGAGGGCAGGAAGATGAGTCAGGAGACTCAAGTCCCAGTCATAGCCCTGCCATTAACTTGCTTCACAGATCAGAACAAGTTACTGTTCTCTGAGTCTCCATTTCCCTATCTGCACAATGATGGGATAAGCTAGAACATCACTGTCTTAGTTCAGAGTGCTGTAACAAAATACCATACACTGGGTGGCTTATAAACAAGAGGAATCTATTGTTCTGGAAGTCAGAAGTCCAAGGTCAGAATGCCAGCATGGTTAGGTCCTGTGAAGGTCACTTTCTGGGTTGCAGATTGTTAATTTCTCACCATGTGCTCACTTGGTGGAGAGAGTTCCAGAGAGCCCTCTAGGGTCTCTATATCAGGACACTAACTGCATTCGTGAGGCCTCACCCTCCTGACCTAATTTCCTCCTAAAGTCCTTACCTCTAAATACCATCGCACTGGGGATTACGTTTCAACATATGAATTTTGTGAGATCACAAATAGACCATAAAAGTCTAAGTTTCCTTTCAGCTTCTGCTCCTTCTCTTTCAAACATACCACAAGGCCCCTCTTTCCCTCATCCCTCCTAGGTCGAAGGTTGGAGCATATCTTCTAGACATGGTTCCTCTAACCACTTGAGGACTAGACTCTTCAGCCTTTTTCAAGAAATTCACCTCAACACCTCTGAGTCCAGTTCACCTCATTACTTTCACCAGTTTATCTCATTACCTCTGGGTCCTAGCTCAGTCTCTCTTGTTTCCTAAACTCCTTTCTTTCAACCAATCAGTGCCTTTGGATCTCTCTAAATTATGAAACACATTTTTACCCAGTAATTAATAAATATCTCATATCTTTACAGCTAAATGTATAGAGAATATACCACCATCTCACTTCTCAGCTACACCCAGCATACTGCAACTTAGTTTATAACACCCAAACACATACCCTCACTCAACAATGGAAATCCTCTTTTTGAGGTCACTGAGGGGCCTACTCACCACCAAATCAAATGATCTTATTACAGTCTCCATCCTTTTCACGCACACAGTGACATTAGCACTAAAATATAACTGCTTTGTCAGGCTTAAAAAGTCTCTCCTAGTTCTCCCTTCTGTGATGTCCATTCTTCAATGTTGAGATTTTTAAAGATTCCACCTGAGTTTCTATCTATTGCCCCCTCCATGGAACTCTCATTTGGTTCTGGAACTGTAAGTACTATCCATATCCTGATGTCTCCTGAATCTATGTCTCCAGCCCCTACTCTTCTCCCAAACACCACCTTGTCTTCCCGAATGCCTATTCACATCTCCAGTGAGCTGTTTTCTGCAGAATCTTTGAACAATATGTTCAAAAGAAAATCCATTCGTCCACACCTCTCACTCTAGCATTACCAGCTCTGTTCTATGCCCTTTGTATTCTGCTCTGGCAAATGGCATTTGCATCCACTCTACCTATAAATCCAGGAATCACAGTCTTCCACAAATACTTCCTTTCCTTCCCTCCTAGGTCAGAGGTTGGGGGATCTCTGCTCACCATGGTTCCTCCAACCACATGTAGACTAGACTTCCTTTCCTTCACCTTCCACACCAGTCATCAAAGCCTAGGAGTTTAACTACAGAAGTCAGTATCTCTCAGTGATCCTGCCTCTCCATCCACAATGCCTTGGATCGAGTCCTCATTACTTTGAATGAGGACTACTTCAACAACTTCTCTCCATCCTCCATGTCTCCTTGGGTTATCTTTTTAGGAAGAAAATCTAACCAGGACATATTCATGCTTGGGAATCCTGTTGATGATCCATTGCCTATAGAATTGAGGCAAAATGCCTTGGCTGGGAAACAAAAGTCTCTTCCCAATCTCATCTCAAGCTTCACCTCCAACCTCACCACCCACCACAGCTACTCTAAACTTTTTACCACAACATACCAATTTTTTTCCACAATTTGGGGCTTTTGCACATGCTGTTATCTTTTTTGGGGTTGTACTTTTTCCCTTCTCATATTGGCAAATCCAGTCATATTTCAAGCCTCCACTCACATCTCTGTGAGGTTGTCCCTTATTCCCTCCAGGCTAAACTATTACTCTGCCCTGATCTCCCACAGCACTAACACTTACTGCATTGTACTGTGATTTTCATCTTTATGTGTCAGTCACTCCATTATATTTTGAGATCCAGGAGGTTAATAACTTGCACTTATTATTTTTTATATCCCAGATCTGCTCATAGTCATCTCTCAGAAAAATACATGCTAAATAAATCAGTGAATACACTCAAAATTTCTTAGTGTTAAAGGGAGCTTTACACTGAGATGAAATGGTCTTTGGATGCTAATTCCAGATCTATTATTAATGGTTAAAAGGAAGATGGACTTTGTAGTCAGAAATACTGGAGCACAAATACCACCTCTACAACTAACTAGTTGTGTGATTGCAGGCAAGCCACTCTCAACTCTACGCTGAGTTTCCTTTTCTCTAATTGGAACCATACCCACCTCATAGCACTGCCATGGTTTACAGAAGAACTTGAATATGTAAAGTGTGTAGCAGAGTCAGATGCCTAACAAATAGCCATGATTATTACTATTCATTAGCTATATTGTCTGGGCCAGCCCCTTCCTCTCCCTGGAACCCCTTTCTATAAAATGTGAGTTTTCACTAGTACCCCTGAGGTTATCCTAAGCTCCATCACTGTAAAAATTTACTGCAATCCAAATCTGCAGCATCACCCATTCAGCTCAGATATTTACCCAGCCTGGCATTGTTAACTCCAATAATTTCTTGGGCATCATCTTTGTTCACTGTAACCAAAATAAAATTCATCAACCACACTGGTTCTTCCCCTATTCCCTTTATTCTCCTGT
>PVJS01061134.1:0-11064 GCA_004027185.1 Glis glis | reverse complement strand
CCCAGAGGTAGAATGCCCCTGGGTTCAATCCCTGGTACCGCAAAAAAAAAAAAGAAAAAAAAAATGACAAGCTCTATGCTTAAGTATTAAAAGTGGCCAAATGAAAAAAAAATTATTTATTTATTTATTTATTTATTTATTTTTGCGGTACTGGGGATTGAACCCAGGGGCATTCTACCTCCGAGCTACTCCCCCGGCCCTATTTTTATACTTTATTTTGAAACCGGGTCTCACGAAGTTGCAGAGGGCCTCACTAAGTAGCTGAGGCTGGCCGCGAACCCGGATCCTCCGGTCTCCGCCTCCCAAGTACTGGGATTACAAGCGTGTGCCACCACGCCCAGCCTAAAAAATTTATTTTTTATGGTGGATTCTTTTTAGTGGGTGATAGGGAAATCAAAACCAAACTAAAAACCTTCCCCATTGACTCCAAATCTACAAAAAAGTGCTCAAAAAGATTCCTCCAGTCAAGAAGAAAAATGGTGACTTGAGAAAGGGACCGGGTGTGGCGGTGCACACCTGTAATACCAGTAGTTGGGAGGCTGAGACAGGAGAATCGCAGGTTGAAGACCAGCCTCGGCAACATAGTGAGACTCTCAGCAACCCAGCGAGACCCTGTTTCAAAATAAAAAATAAAATGGGCTGGGGGTCTAGCTCAGAGGTAGAATGCCCCTGGGTTCAATCCCAGTACCACCAAAAAAAAAAAAAAAAAGACGAAGAAGAAGAAGAAGAAGAAGAAGAAGAAGAAGAAGAAGAAGAAGAAAGAAAGGGGAAAGCCATCCTATTTATGTTATATAATGGACTGGAATTGATTTTTGATAAGGAAGTGGGCAGCTGCGAACGCTGAGGTTCAGCATCCACGGGAGATGGCTGCTCTATTTCAGGATTCTTGCCAAAGCTGGAACAGGTGTCGATTCCCTTCTCCTTTTTAACTACTCATAGCTCACAGGGCTTTAACCAGCTAGAAGGAGGCGACACTCGGTGGACTGACGCCCAAATGGTCTGCTGTTCAGGCTGCACAAAGCACCAGCCAGCCCGAGGCTCGGATACAGCTCTCCAGCCCTTCTGAAATAGCTGGCTCGGCGGCTCCCACCCGTATTAAAATTGGCATCACACCTGCCACGTCCAGCATGTGTCAAGTTTCTGAAAATACTAGAGAAGGAGATAACAAAAATATTCATACCAATGTCCTTTAAGAGACTATAGTTCTAGGACGGAGTCGGGGGAGAGTAAAAGGAGAAGAGGGTGGGAATGATCAATTGCCTCTGAGCCTCCTGTATTCCAAGTAACGCACATTGTAGGAATCCTTTGAGGCGAATTGTGGTAAGACATCTATGCACTCTGTTGTCCTTTGAGGCTGTCTTCTTTCATTTAACCTAATATCTTCAGTGTTCATCCATGTTATAACATTATCATTACTTCCTTTATTTTTATTGCTGAGTAATATTCCACTGTAAAAACATAACACATTTTATTACTTCATTCATCAATTGTGAGATACTTGAATTGTTTCCATTTGGGGCTATTATGAAAAATGCTGCTATGAACATTGGTGTTTAGGTTTTGTGTGGACATGAATTTTCAATTCCCTTGGGTGTATGTTTTGGAATAGAATTGCTGGATCATACGATAATTCTGTTTAATCTTTTGAGGAACTGCCAGACAGTTTTCCATGCTGACTTCACCATTTTACAGTCCCACCAGCAGCGTATGAGGGTTCTGAGTTCTCTGCATCCTTAACACTTGATATCATCTGACCTTTAATTATAACCTCCCAGTGGGTGTAAAGTGCCATCTCATTGTGAATTTGATTTTCATTGCCCTGATACCTGACAATTCCTTTTTTCTTTCTTTCTCTTTCTTTCTTTCTTTCTTTCTTTCTTTCTTTCTTTCTTTCTTTCTTTCTTTCCTTCCTTCCTTCTTTCCTTCCTCCCTCCCTCCCTCCCTCCCTCCCTCCTTTCTTTTTCTTTCTTTCTTTCTTTCTTTCTTTCTTTCTTTCTTTCTTTCTTTCTTTTCCTTCCTTCCTTCCTTCCTTCCTTCCTTCCTTCCTTCCTTCCTTCCTTCCTTCCTTTCTTTCTTTCTTTCTTTCTTTCTTTCTTTCTTTCTTTCTTTCTTCAGATTAGTACCTCTTGCTATGGATGTACCATTACCAAACAAGGCAATTCTTGCAGTCTTTTGTCCTCTGGGGAGTCCATTGACCAGTGGGTGAGATGGACAGTTAAAGTAGTGATCAGAACATGCTAGTGCGACTGGGCATGGTGGCCCATACCTGTAATCCAAGTATGTGAGAGGCTGAGACAGGAGGATCGCAGGTTCAAGGACAGCCTCAGCAAATTAATGAGACCCTCAGCAATTGTTTAAAAAAAAGTTAAATAGGGTTGGAAGAGTAGCTCAGAGGTAGAACACTCCTGGGTTCAATCCCCAGTAACACACACACACACACACACACACACACACACACACATACACACCACTAGTACAATTATTTAAATAAGAACAGGCAGGCCAGAATGAGAAAGGGGGAAGAAACTCACCCTAATGGAGAAATGAAAGACTTTAAAGAGGGCTGAGTCCAAAAGGATAACTTGAAGGTGGGGAGAAAAGCCTTTGAGGAGGCAGGAAACTTCCAAGAGCGTATCTGCTCAGCAAGATTCATCTTTCCTCGTCTACACGTATTATTTTACTACATCACATGTAAGCTACTTATGGAAGTAGATTCCCCCCCCCCATCCACCGTACAGCTAACTATTATTTGTCCTAACAGCGCAGGAGGTCAGTGAAAGACTCGCAGGGATTTCAAATTTTCTGTGGTCACGTTGGCATGTCAGTAAGTGAAAAACATAATGAGACAAACCATGAATGCCATGATATGTCCAGATGGTCACTAAATACCTCGCAATCCATGGCAGCTTGTTCCCTGTGTGTCAATACATAGTGATGACCTAGTTTTATTTTGATGTCATCAGACTGTAATGGAATCCAAGATATTCCTTGGATTGTTCTCATTTCCTTAGTGAGCTTCCAAATTCCCATTAGGGAAGTCATGAGTTGGCCGGCATGTCTATGGGAAGAAGGGCAGAGAATGGGTTTGTCCCCCGTTCGCATGCAGCTGGCTTTGCCAGGGGAGCCCTGTATCTATCTCACCAGGTGGACTCTCCTATTTTTCTCCTTAAGGGATCTATCTGGGAGCTGAGTGCATTTTGTAACCATCCCAGTCGCCTAGTGGTGACAGGAAGAGACCTGATTCCTGGTCTGGTTTCTAAGCCTTGCTCGTTGGACCAGCTGGCTGTAGGCATGTGTCCAGTTTTTCTTTTCTTTTCCTTTTTTTCCAGTACTGTGAATTGAACCCAGGGGTGCTCTATTACTGAGCTACATCCTAGCCCTTGTTATTTTTTATTTTGAGACAGGGTCTTGCTAAGTTGCTTAGGCTGGCCTTGAACTTGCAATCCTCCTGCCTCAGCTTCCCCGAGTAGCTGGGATTACAAGCGTGTGCCACCATGCCCAGCTGTGTCCAGTCTTTGATCTTCTGTTTGTCTCTACCCAAGCACTCTGGTGGTGACTGTGGTAAGAGGTACATTGAAAAGCCAACTCTCAGTCTCTCTAGCTCAGCTGGCCTCTTTGACCACCAAAGTCTGCTCATTTATTCCAGAACTTTATTTTCAAATTCTGCTAGGATGAGGTCCACTAATTCCTAATGCTGACCCTGTCCTCAAGCAGGACCCCAAATCCATTTTCCCCCCTTAGGTTCAGCATATCCTGAACACAGACTTTACAAGTGCTTTGATGAGACTATTCCATTCAAATCCACCTCCATCAGAAATGATCCCCAAAGATCCAAAAACCCAAAGTTAAAATGTAGCAGGAACTAGAAGTGTTTGGGGACAGGAGACTTAATGGTTCATTTCTCTGTACTATGCATTTTTTGTTTCTTTCTTTCTTTACCAAATGCACATATCACTTTCATGAAAAAAGAAGAAATCGGTTCACTCTGAATTCTTCAGTCTGAATTCTTGGCCTGGAAACGAGGCCCTTCCCTCGGGTCAGGTTAGCATCAGAGGCCCCTGGGTGGCTTTCTTCAAGGCCAGCAGCAGGCATTTCTCATCTGACTGTGACCACTTACCTTTTCTTGTATTTAACTCTAAGACCTTTTACATGCAAATGTTGGGAAAAAGTATGATGGGGGACAGCCCACTGCTGGAATGGAAACACTGGGTGCCTTCGTGTCTTGGTTATTGTGAATACTGCTGCAACCAACAACGGTGTGCAGGTGTCTCTGGCGTTTCTTCTAGATATTGATTTCATTTCCTTTGGGTATCTAACCCAGAAGTAGGGTTGCTGGGCCATATGGTAGTTCTGTTTTGAATTGTGTGTGTGAGGGGGGCATGCTGGGGATTGAACTCAGAGGCATTCTACCTCCAAGCTATGCCCCCAGCCCTTTTTATTTTTGTAACCCAGTATTGCTGGGTTACTGAGAGTCTCACTACGTTGCTGAGGCTGGTCTCTAACCTGTGATCCTCCTTGTCTCAGCCTCCCAAGTACTGGGGTACTGGGATTACAGGCGTGTACCACTATGCTTGGCTCTATTTTTAATTTTTTGAGGAACTGCCAGGCTCTTTTCCAAAGAAGTTGCAGCAATTTATGTTCCTACCAACACTATACAAGGGTTTGTTTTTCTCCATGTTGATTTTTTTTTGGTACTGGGGAGTGAACCCAGGGGCATTCTACCTCCAAGCTACACCCCCAGTCCTATTTTTTTATTCTTTATTTTGAAACAGGGTCTCACTAAGTTGTGGAGGGCCTCACTAAGCAGCTGAGGCTGGCCGTGAACCTGCGATTCTCCTGTCTTAGCCTCCCAAGTACTGGGATTACAAACGTGTGCCACCACGCCAGGCTTCCATGTTGAATATTTTAAGCGTCACTTTTGAAATAGTTCGAGAAATGTCCCCGGAACATTTAAAGGCATTGGTTTCTGCAGCGAGTCTTGACTATCTACATTTACACCACAAGGGGGTGCCATTGGATTTCGAATGAGTCTCATGACATTTGGGTTTCCTCTATAAAATGAAGATTCACACCATCTCCCCAGGCAGTGGAGAAGGTGAAAAGATCCCCCTGCGACCGCAAGAGGGCCCAGGAGCCTGCCTTTAATTTTGTTCATCTGAATGGAGGTTGGGGGAAGGGGAGATCAAAGAATCCTTGTTTTAATCAATCATATTTCTAAAACCAGAGCAAAGAATTCAGTTCTTGATTTCCTCTTGGGCTTCAGTCTCTGTTCATACTCATGAAGTGCTAGAGTGGAAGGAAGCTTGGACGTCAGCTTTCTTGGTTCACTCTCTCCTTAATCTGACAAAAGTTATGTACCTTAATCCCAGAAAGCTGCATGATGTTTTTTTCCCCTAAAATTTTGATTCAATTCCTGGAGATTTTCAGGCCCAGGTTAAGGACCCTTTGATGACTGAATTCAATGGCCCTGTTTTACCCAGGAAAACATAGTGTAGAGAAAGCAAGACCATCAAAGCCACCCCATGGCCTCACTCCTGGTCCAGGGCTCTTTCTAACAAAACTGGACTCTCAGCTGCACTAGGGCTTTTCTTATACTTCTGCAACCTGCAGGGAGCCAGTGACCAAAGCGCCTGGAAGCCCCTGGGTGTTGCCTATGGAAGGGCGAAGAGACACCAGGTACACACACACCAACCTGCCCCCACCCCATCTACTCCAAGAGTCAGGTCTACATTTGCATTTAAAACTAGCTGTGTGGCTGTAATCCCAGTACTTGGGAGGCTGAAACAGGAGAATTGCAGGTTTGAGGTGAGCCTCAGCAATTTAGGGAGACTCTTAGCTACCTAGGGAGACACTGTTTCAAAACCCCAAAAAAATAAAAAATAAAAAATAAAAAATAAAAAATAAAAAGGCCTAGGGGTATAGATTGGAGGTAGAATGCCCCTGGATTCAACCCCCAGTACCACAAAATTAATTAATTAATTATTTAAAAATAAAACTAGCCGGGCGTGGTGGCGCACGCTTGTAATCCCAGTACTTTGGGAGGCGGAGACCGGAGGATCCGGGTTCGCGGCCAGCCTCAGCTCGCTCATGCGCGCGCACGCGAGCATTCTCTCTCCTTCCCTCCCTCCCTGTCTCTCTCTCTCTCTCTCCTTAGCAAGGCCCTCCGCAACTTCATGAGACCCGGTTTCAAAATAAAGTATAAAAAAAATAGGGCCGGGGGCATAGCGTGGAGGTAGAACGCCCCTGCATTCAATCCCCGGTACCGCAAAAAAAAATTAAAAAAATAAATAAATAAATAAATAAAACTAAGCCGGGTGTGGTATCACACATTTGTAATCCCAGTACTTGGGAGGCTGAGACAGGAGGATCGCAGGTTCAAAGCCAGTCTCGGCAACTTAGCAAGGCTCTCAGCAACCTAGTGAGACCCTGTTTCCAAATAAGAAATAAAATTGGGTGTAGGGATATAGCTTGGAGGTAGAATGCCTCTGGGTTCAATCCCCAGTACCACAAAAAAATAAATAAATAAATAAAACTATCTGTGGACTATAAAAATCAGTAGCTAGTTAACAGTAAAGAATGCTGCTGTTCCTTGATGGTTCTTGTGGGGCCACAACAGTTACTTCATTTGTCCTCACAATGGCCCTAGGTAGCTTAGCAGACAAGAGGACAGGATGGACCAACCCAGATCTCCGCTGCTTCCCACCCAGTGCTGAGCATGGAGAATGTTGGCAGGTCATGGCTCACAGACCCCCACCCATTCCCCTAGAATTGCTCTTGGGATGGGAACCATCTACACTGCAGCGGTGTGATTTACCCCTCAGAGCACCCCTGCGGCCAGGATCAGACCAAGACTAGACTTGACCTGAAACCCTAACAAGGCCTGTCCGCAGTAAGTCACACACACCTCAGCCTCTGCCCCAGGCTCTGCTTCCAGGGAACCTGACCTGACACAGGCACCATCTTATAGCTTCACCTGTCTACCTACAGTGTCACCTACCTACAGTGACAACTTATGTGATAAAAGTACATTGATAAGATAGCTAACTGCCCTCTTCACTTTACAGAATCATACTTGGAACCTCAGAGATCATCTAATCATTTATAGGTGAGAACATGGCGCACGCACACACACACACATACAAAACATTTATATCTACATTCATGTATGATCTACATATATACATATATACATTTATATATAATCTATAAAATATACGACACATATATATGTATATGTATGTGTATATATGGTATCTATATATATTTATATATTATATACCTATTCCTCTGCTTTATCCACTTAATAGCATGTCACAATGATTTTCTTTTAATTCTGTCTGTATAAATACAATGTGAAAAGATATATAAGATTCTAACTTATGAAGGTAGCTGTTATAGCTCAATGTACTGTAATAGGGATAAAGCTATTTACATTCTTATTATTATAAATTATAAGATGGAGCCGGGCGTGGTGGCGCACACTTGTAATCCCAGTACTTGGGAGGCTGAGACAGGAGGATCGCAGGTTCGCGGCCAGCCTCAGCTACTTAGTGAGGCCCTCCACAACTCAGTGAGACCCTGTTTCAAAATAAAGTATAAAAAATAGGGCCAGGGGTGTGGCTCAGAGGTAGAACGTCCCTGGGTTCAATCCCCAGTACCGCAAAAAAAAAAAAAAAAAGAATAGAAAATAGGGCTGGGGGTGTAGCTCGGAGGTAGAATGACCCTGGGTTCAATCCCCAGTACCGCAAAAAAAAAAAAAAGGAATATCTTTATGTAAAGTTTTTTTTAAGTAGAAGTTCAAGAAATGGAGTTTCTGAGCCACAGGTTCTGATAAATGTTGAAATTTATTTTCAAAAAAGACTTTTCCAATTTATACTTTTAACCACAGTGCCATTTGACAATTTCAATCCTTCTGCTAATATTATTAAAAATTAAAACCAGCTGGGTGTGGTGGTGCACTCTTGTAATCCCAGTACTCAGGAGGCTGAGACCAGAGGATCCAGGTTCGTGGCCAGCCTCAGCTACTTAGTGAGGCCCTCTGCAACTTAGTGAGACCCTGTTTCAAAATAAAGAATAAAAACTAGGGCTGGGGGTGTAGCTTGGAGGTAAAATGTCTCTGGGTTTAATCCCCAGTACCGCAAAAAAAAAAAAAAAATTAAAACAAAAAAAAAATCCCCAGCCCCCCTGAACTCTGACTTAAAGTGAAAAGAACTCATTGTACCATTACTTTATTTTTCTTTTTATATGAAAAATGAATTTTTCATATATTTATTAGTCATTTGTGTTTCCTATTGGGGGAAATTTTCCCACTTATTTAGAGTTTTAGTGATAAATTTGCATAGTTTTAATTGGCCATTCTGGAAAAATAATATCCTGGCCGTGAACTCGGTTACTCAGCCCTTGATTTAGAGATATTTATCCTGTAATTTCTCCAGGGCAACGTCTTCTACCTGTTCCCTGGCAAAGCGTATGGGGGAAGATTTGAGTCTGAGGAAATTCCGTTAGTAATTAACACAATCAGACTTATCTCCCAGGACAGGGCCAAGATGGAGGGTCTCAAAGAGGATTTGAAACAGAAAATACAATGAGATAATTTAACAAAATAATTTAAGCGGAGTGGAGGCAGCACCAAAAGCATCCTGGCAAAGTCAGAAAATGCCCACACATCGATGAAGAAATGCAAAGCAGGCCGATGGCACTGTTCAAAACAAGTGCAGGGGTTTGGGCAATATACCCCATGTCCCTTGAAGATACAAATTCAGACATCCCTAATGTTAGATTTGTCTTAGAATGTCAACTCATAGTTTTGAAAATGTTTCTCACTTGGTCGCTCCCTCATCTCCAGAAACCGGGTGACATTAGGAAAAATCAAATTGCATAGATAATCAACACCGAGAACCAAGTCAGCATTTCAGCCTCGTCTATAGGTAGTGCTACCATTTATCTGTTTTCCTAATTAAAAAGAAAAGTTCAGTGCTGACAGTTGTTCAAGAAGCAAGATTAAATTGTGTACTGAAATTCTTCAAGCGGGAGCTCTAGCCAGAGGTGAACTTTAATTTGGAAAATCTGAGAAAATAAGCTCATTAATTCTGAGGCCTAGGAAGATCCTGCAGTCCCCCTCACTTCTCCGGGCATACTATTGGACCTAGCACATTCCTCAGAGCAGCTGTTCCAGATCTCTTCCACTTTCCCCCAACCCTCCCAGGCTGAATGGGGAAGCCAGATGCTGGGTGACCTTCCTCATCCAAATTCCTCTTCATCTCCAAATGCCCCCAGCGTTCCTCCCACTGAAGCACAAGTTCTTTACAGGCAGACAGCTTGCTTGCATTTATCTTCCCCCTTTTAGCGCAAAGCAGAGTGCCTGATTCATAGGAATGGTTCACTAATTAAGATTGTGAAATGAGTGGCTGGGGCAAAATGGACTTAACATGAATTCCTGATTTCATCTGTGGCTAACGGATAAAAGACGAGCAGGGCAGAGCGCCCCCTGCAGTCCTCACATTGAACCTGCCTCCACCCCTCATGGACTGGGTGATCTTGGAAAGTTACGTAACCTCTCATTTTTCCCCCTTCATTCCTCAGATGCTTCATCTCCAAAAATGAGGACAATAAAAACTGCCGCCCTGTAGAGCTCTTGGGAAGATTAAATAAGAGAAGAGACTTGGCATAGAGTGTGCCGCTGAACAAGCACTCAAAGTGGCTATAATCCATATTGTCATGTATAATCAGCGCATCAAGCCTCTGGGTAATGTGCCAGGTTTGTAAACTTACTTCTTAATCTCTGTGTCATGTGCAGGTGAATCTCAGCATAAAAAAGAAAAGTAAGGGCTGGGGATGTAGCACAGTGGTAGAGCACTTATCAAATGTGCTGGAGACCCTGGGTTGGATCCCCAGCATTGCAAAATAATAATAATAATGATGGTGAAATAAAAATAAGAATGGAAAGTAGAAGTTCAAGCTGGGGGAAATTGTTCCTTGATCCCTTCACTCTGATATTTTGGGAGTGGGGAGTACTGGAGATTGAATCCAGGGGCATTCTACCTCTGAGCTATACCCCCAGCCCTATTTTATTTTTTCTTTTGAAACAGGGTCTTGCTAAGTTGCTGAAGGTCTCACTACATTGATGAGGCTGGACTCAAACCTTCCATCCTCCTGTCTCAACCTCCCAACTACTGGGATTAAAGGCATGTTCCACTGCGCCCTGCTTTACCCTGATTTTAGAACTTTGTTTGAGCCAGGTGTGGTGGCGCACGCTTGTAATTCCGGTACTTGGGAGACTGGGATAGGAGGATCGCAGCTTCGAGGACAGCCTTAGCAAGTAGTGAGACTCTCATCAACCTAGCGAGACCCTGTTTCAAAATAAAAATAAAATAGGTCTGGGGGTGTAGCTCGGAGGTAGAATGCCCCTGGGTTCAATCCCCAGTACCACAAAAAAAAAAAAAAAGAACTTTTGTTTGTGCCTGGTGCCAGGAAGATCTCCCCCTCCTCCATTTCACTGATGGAGAACAGACATTTTACTTTCCTACTGAGCTCCAGCTATCAGTCTTCTCTCTGTGTCTAGTAGAAACTAGCGCAGCGCCTGGCGTGGGATCGAATGCGTTGAGTGTCTGTGCGGCTGAGTTGCTTGAATTCCTTGCCCTTCTCATGAATGGACTCTCAACAGAGTTGCTTTCTTCTACAATTCTCTCTGCTCACTTCTTAGAGATGAGTTTTATTGTGCAAACTCTAAAGCTTTTTCTCTGACATTTGTATCAGAACATAATCACAAAGGTTTCAAGGCAGCATAATTAATATACATCAATCCACCCTGTAAACATTTAGTAGATGCCTACTGTGTTTTCTTTAAAAGAAGCGCATAGTGGCTCACGCCTGTAATTCCAGTGCTTGGGAGGATGAGACAGGAAGATCGCAGGCTGAGGGCTAGTCTCCGCAACTTAGGGAGGCCCTGTTTTCAAAATAAAAATAAAACAGGGCTGAGGGTCTAGCTCAGAGGTAAAATGCCTTTGGATTCAATTCCTTGTATTGAAGGAGGAGGAGGAGGAGGAAGGGGAGGGGAGGGGAGGG